>PVJD01004380.1:0-138348 GCA_004026545.1 Mormoops blainvillei
CGGCCATCCCCCTAAGGCAGCGCACAACTTGGGAACTTTTTCACTTAGAGTGAGGAAGGGAGAGAGTAAGAGAATGAGTTAGGCAGGAGACACAGTGATTTGTAACCTACTCTCAAAAGTGGCATCTCATCACTTTAAAATTTTATTTTTTATTAAAATATAGTTGACATACAATGTTATATTAGTTTCAGGTGTACAACATAGTGATTGAACATTTATATATACCTTACGATGTGATCACCACTATGTAGTAATCATCTGTCACCATACAAAGTTACTACAATATTTTTTACTATATTCCCTGTCCTGTACATTATATCTTCATGACTTAATTTACTTTATAGCTGGAAGTTTGTACCTCTTATTTACCTACACATTTTTTTTATACACCCCCCTCTTCCCCTCTGGCAACCATCAGTTTTTTCTCTGAATCTGAGAGTCTGTTTCTGGTTTGTTTGTATGTTTTGTTTGTTTTAGATTCCCATATAAGTTCATACTACATACAGGATATTTGTCGTTCCATGTCTGAATTTTTCACTTGGCACAGTGCCCTCTAGGACCACCCATGCTGTCACAGATGACATGGTTTCATTCTTTTCTGTGACTGTAATGTTCAGTTTATTTACCCACCTGCCAGTAGACACTTAGGTCGCTTCCATATCTTGGCTGTTGTAAATATGTAATATTATATATAAACTTAATTTGGACCCTTTTTAAATTGCAGTGCCCTCTCACATGGCAGAGCAAGTGGGAAGGTCCGGAAGATCCTTTACAGTACCTTAGAGGTCTTGTATCCCGTGCCCTTGCAATACAGGTAAGACTAAATTATTTAATAATGCATTGTCTGACTATATGATTATTATACGCATGCCTATTAAGATAACCTTTTTGCTAGCAAGTCATGAGAATATTCAAATTTTGTACATAAAGCACCATATGTTTATCATTTTGTCATCTGTTATTTTTATAACATTTTTTAAATTATGTTTTTTCTGCTTAGTGTGTCCTTTTTATAATTTTTGAGAATTTAAAGAAAAGTCTACAATATAGATGGATTATGCAGTAACTGAAACTCATCCATAGCTGTGACTAATTTGCTTTAGTTGTGTACTGCCCCGCCCTTCACCTCCCCCCATAGAAAGCTACTTTTTAAATTTATTTATTTCAAATCGATCAAGTATTTTTCAGAGTGATACAATTAGGTAAATGCAGGGAAACTGAATGGAATAAAGAATGACATAGAGGGAAAAGTGATTAGATTTTATTTTATTTATTGTTACCACTGTCACAGATGTCCCTCATTTTCCGCTCTTTGTTCCCCTCCCCCCGGCCTTCACCACATTGTTGTCTGTGTCCGTGGGCTCTGCGTATGTGCATATATGTAATGGCGTGGGTTCCTTGGTAGATGCGGTGCACCCCTTTTCCTGTGATTTTGCATGGTCGTCTGTCTTCCTCTCTGCTGTTGCACCTGCTTCACAGACAGCCTTCTTTACCATGTCAGCTTCTAATATCATATGAGTAACTTGATTAGTGTCCTTCTTGATGCAGCGTCTTCATCCATGCTTGTGTGCACACTCCCATCAACACCTGCAGCCTTGTCATCACTCATTGCTGCTACGTCTTTGAACCCGTAAAATGTACATATCCCTCTTTTACCACGACCATATTTCCCTCTTAATTTCTCACTTGCTTAGACTTTCTACTCTCCCTCCTCAGTGTTCTGCCAGCCTGTTACCTTCTTTCCTGATCCTGCCCAGTTTAGTATGGAACCCGTGGCACATAACCTGAACCATTCTCTGTCCAGCATCTTCAGCATGCTAGCTAATTTTCCTTCATGTTTTATCTTTCCTGAAAACCATTCAGCCTGGATCAGTCGCATCTGTACACAAGCCCTGCTAGTGAAACTCAGATATAAAGCGTTCAGTATTGGGTGTACCCTGAGCACTGCTCCTGTGTTCCGCAGCAACTGTGTCCAAAACCTTCATTGCTTTTCTGAAGACCTCCCTTCTGTCACTGCTTCCCCTTTTCCTCACCAGACCACCTTTTCTTTACAAAGAAAATGCAAGCTATGAAATAGGACCACCTGAAAATTCCTACCCTTCTTTCCCACCTAGCATTTGTGTGAACCCACCGCCCTCATTTTTGCTCCAGTACTAAAGAAGTTGACTTTCTGCTGTTGAAGGCTCATCCTTAGAGCTTGATTCCATCTGCCCTCATCTCTTTAGACACTTCCTCCAGGAGATGGGCTGTCATTCTTCTCTGTTTATGTCCTTTCCCCTCTTTCCTGCCAACCTACAAATGGCACTCCTTTAAAGGGACCAGGGCTCATCTGAATGTTTTTTAGGCTTCCAAAAAAGCCAGGCTTCAGGTCGTTGATTATTCGAGGAAAAATTACTGGATATGAAGATGAGGTTAAAAGTAGCAGGTAGTGAAGAACCAGGGATTCTGATGTACTCATCTATCTGCTGTGACTATACCTAGACATAATCTATTAGTAAATGTCGAAAGGGTGGAGGGAAGGAAGGGAAGGAGGATGGAGAAGGCAGAGAGGAAGGACAAATAGTCCATCAGTGTTCCTAGAAAAATATAGAGATGCTCTGAAGCTCTTGGTATGCTATAATTGCATGGCTGTGGTAATTTACCATGTCATATGTTTGTCAGTGTTGTTTGCTTTAGATTATTTTTATAAAGGGCAGAAACTGTATTTGTTGCAATTTTATCCTACATTACACTGTATATGTAAGTAAACAGTATTCACGTTGTGTGCGTGTAATGATGTACTGTTGATACAGAAATTAATATTTTTAAAATTTTACATAATCACATTTTTCAGGCATGATTATTTATACTGTGTGTACTGAATACTGGTCATCAAAACTGAAAACTTTTCTACTCTGTAATTTTCTTAAAAGTTTTATAGCCATTTAGCCTTAATTGCAATGCTAACATACCCTCCTAACCCTCAAATAACTTTCAGGCTTAATCATAGCTTATAGTCTATCCTTCCAACCAGGGAATATGTAATATTCATTATTTCTATCACCACTTAGAGACTTTTTTACTGTTTTATTTTCCTGCCTTAATGTTTTTTCAATTATAAATGCACGAATATGTCCACCCCCTTAAGGTACCCTTTAATATTTGGGAATCACTTTCCCTCTATTGCAAGTACTTTAGGTGCTTTGTTTTCCTACATGCTTTCTCTGTTTCATAGACACATACCGAGAGCAGCTCGTGACGTTTGGAGGAGCAGTGTAGCTACGTAGGTGTGGGAGAAAGGGATGAGAGCGTGAGCAGGCAGAGAGAATTAGAAGTCCTGTTTCAAAGGAGAATGGTAGGTTTTGCTTTCTTACGAAAGCATAATGATCTGACGGAATCCAAACAAGCCACAGCAGCTTGAGCCCAGTTCCAGCCGTAGTTTACCATCCCCCAAAAAATAAATTTAAAAAAGAAACAACATAAAATAAAATAGCTTTTTAAAAAGGCCCTGGCTGCATGGCTCAGTTGGCTGGAGCACTGTCTCATACACCAAAAGATTGCAGGTTTGACTCCTGGTCAGGGCACATACCTGGGTTGTGGGCTTGATCACTGATCAGGGTGACAAGGGAGGCAACCAATCAAGTTTTGTCTCTCACGTGGATGTTTCTGTGTCTCTTTCTGTCTCTAAAATCAGTAAACATATCCTTAGGTGAAATTTAAATTAGTTTAAATCCCAGAACCTTTCATTTTAGGGCATAACATATAAGGAAACAGAACAAGCTACTCTGAGTTTTCATGTATAGTGCCTGTTGATTACAAGGGTTTTGTTCAAATAAGGCGAGACTTACTGGGATCAGGGGTGGCATTATTTATTTATGTATTGTAAACAGCTACTTTATGCTAGACTCTGAGTAAAGTACTGGAGATGCAGTGGTTAGTAAAGAGATAGAGTTCCTGTCTTGGTGCTAAACACTATGCTGAGGTTGCTGAATGTAGAATGATAAATGAAAGAGGCTTACATTGTATCCCAAGAAGCTATTCTTACAATTTATCAGAAGAGGTACACACCGGAATAACAACAGTAAGAGTGAAACGGAAATAGTGTTATGAGAGCAGATAGCAGGAGTACTTAACCTACGTGAGAACGGGGAAGTGTTGTTTAAGGGGAGAGCTTAGTAGGAACAGACCAAGTAAAGAGGAGAGGGAAGAATGTGCCAGACAAGAGGAAGGCCAGAGCTAAGAATAAGGCTTGTGCTTCCAAGTAACTAAAAGCAGCATAGAATGTGAGAAAGAGGGTTGTTGCGAAATTAAGCTGCAGGGGCAGGAAAGGCCAAGTCATGACACTATGTTAAGGAATTATATTTGATCCTAAGACCAAAAAGGGCACCATTGCAGGATATGAATAAGGGAAATAAGATTATGTTTTAGGGGAATGTTGCAATGTGGATAGAGTCAAAGGTGGTGTAAGGTTTAAGACTGTCCTCTGAATGCTGGTAATTTAGAGAAAGCCAGGGAACCCTTCGGCCCTCAAGGAGTCTCAGCCACAGAGAGCCTTGCAGACAGCCTGGCGTTTGTTCTCTGGCCTCCACTCTTAAGATCTTTAAATCAAGGATTTTTTGTTTTAAATTCCACTGTATTTCCAATACCTAGTATACTGTCCACTGAATAAATAAATGAACTAATAAATGAACAAATAAATGGACTAGATAGGTTATTTTCTTTGGGAACCTAGAATTATTTTCCTAGCTTCAAATTCTTCTGCCTTTTCTTTAGAAATAACATCATATGAGAGTTTCTTTGGTTTCTGATTTCCACACTCTGTTTTCTGTTGGGCTGCGGAATAAGTCCCTATAGCCCATTTCCCCCATATACTCTGATTTATACTCTGATTCTTCTGTGTTGATCGTTTTAAATTCCGCATGTTCTATATCCAGTTTATTAACCTGTGGTGCCAGCATTTGCCGTCGTGTTCTCTGTCTTCATAGGCCTCAACTTCACACAGTGGAGCCCTTGACTCTGCACCTTCAGTTTTTATTCCAACCTAACTCATGAATTAATTCTAGATTAGAAATCATGGACCTTCATCTCCAGTACCCAGTTAGACCTGAATATGCCAAACACACCCGCTGTTCTAGACACGTTCAGTGGACTCCTGAGTATTTCCCATTATACGTCTGCTCACCTGACCTGGAGTGCCCCGCATCAGTGGCAAGCTTCCACATGCTCATTTTTTAGAACTGAGCTTCTGCTTAGGGTCCATGTCTTTCATTTTAAAATTTCTAGTGACGACTTAAACTCTGCTCATTTTTTCTTTTTCTTTTTTGGCATAACTCAAGCCAGTTAGTGACTGGTACATTGACATACTACCAAACCTGTCACCCTCCCTTCTTATGATGGAATCTTGTTGTTTATATCAACCATTAGGGAACCTGAACTTTGGGGATATGGAAGCAATAAATAGAGTTTTTATTTTCTCTGTATTCCTCCACTAAAATGGAAGCTTCGTGAGGGCAGAAATTTTTGTTTATTCACTGTTCTATTCAAAAATATAGAACAATGGCTTGCACAAGCAAGCTTTTCAATAAATTTCGGTTGAATAAATGAATGATTCAATCGTAGGGTTATTTTCAAGCAAACTGACATAAATCTTTTTCACGTTTCCCAATCATCATGATTTAGCCTCCTGAGATGTAAGGTATAGTATCCATGATGTATTTCTGAGATTTTAGTTTTTATCTAAATCTATCCAATATATTTATAGATTTATAAACATTGTAGTTTATACCCTTCTCTACAGTCTAACATTTGAAGACTGTTTTATTTTGTCTTAAGATTCCAAACTTTAAAAGTAATCTTATTAAAATTGCAGTTTATTTTATTCATTTTCTGAGGTATCTTACTCTATTTTTGAAGGTTCTTCAGTACTTTGCATTCCTGAAAAAGGGAAGTCTATATTCCTGACTCATCCTAGTAACTCTCACAGTATTTTACACATTGCAGGTACTCAGTAACATCATTTATAAGAATACTTACACAGACAAAATTTGAAAAGCAGTCTGGTCTAAGACCTCCAGCATCCTTATTTTTATATATTATACTCAGCTAGAATAGCCACCTTATAGATGTTTTTATTTATATATATTCAAACTATATATATACATATATATGTATATATATAATTTGTTCATTCAGTGACTATTGATTGAGCTTTTATTATGTACTACCCACCTCTCTAAGTGCTGGAAATTCACAGCAGAGAAGAAAATGTGAAATTCTTGCCAACAGGAACTCTACAGTTAGTGAAGGTGATAGAAACGTATAAACAAATAAACATATTAATATTGGAATTGCATAGAAAAATACATCTTGGCCCAAAACCTGAGATTTAAGATCAATATACAGCCAGACTTTAAACTGGATTACCATCATCATAAAATGAACTTATGGTATATATCTGAAATTTTATCTAGTAAAATACAAGCATTACTATTGCAGTTAGTATTATAAAATTTTAGGAGTCAAATTTTGTACAGAGACAGTAAATCCTCAACACCGTCAGCTGATAAATTCTGCCTGTGGTCAACTATCTGGCACATTTAGAACATTAAATGGCAGTCTGTGGCCTGTGGTGACCTGCAGTGTTAGAGAAGCAACCTCATAAACCATGCTGTTGGTGCTGCTTGCGGAAGGTAAATCTTGGTTCTAGAAATGTGACAGTATAGCAACGTAATTGTCTTTCAGCATAGCAAAATTTTCCCTGAATTTTTATCAGCATCTCAACTTTCATCACTTGCATACTAATTTCATCATCTTCCTGGAGTAGCATAATAAGAGGATCTTTGCAGCAGAAAACATGCAGAGAATACTTAAACTCCATGACAAATTTGGTTTCTTAAAGAATGATCAGATTCTAGCAGCAAACTACTTTCCCTGCAAGTAAAGAGAGATTCTGTTAGTAATACCTGCTATGTTGTTACCCTTATTTTCAAAACAGTGCTTCAAGGCTTCTTCGGGTTCATGCAGCCGTTTTCACCAGTTAAAGGCTTCAATTACACCTTATTTGAACATAGTTTATTAGTATATCACAAGACAATTCCAAAATGTCTTTTATGTCATATAGTTTTATCTTTGGCTAAAGAAGAACAGTAATAATGATTGATAGTTTTTCTGCTATGTAGTCAATGAGTCTGTCCTTTCAAATACTGTTATTATTTCTGAAAATATAATGGAAGATTGTAAACAAAACATTGTATACTTTTAACTCCCAAATCAATAATAGCCTTTGCCACATTTGTTTCATTGTCAATGATAATTGAATGCTGATTTTCCATTCGATAATATGCCTTCTATCAGATTCACTTTGTTGATAGCTTTTTGCAAACTGGAAAACTCTTCACAAACGAGGAAAATGGTGATAGGTTTTATTGTTAACTTATTGTTGTCATTTTAAAAGGATTTTTATACATATGCATGTATATGCTTATCTAATTGTCTATTACACATAATTTTGAAGTAGGCTATTTAATGATACTACCAATAATATTAATTTGTATATAGTAAAATAGTTTAGGAAAATATCTTTCAGTAATATGTTTGCTAGGAAGAGCCTTGACCATAAGATCCACAGCTTAAACAAATCTCAGAATTCCCTTGTATTTCATACCCTGAAAATGATTTGTATGTAATCTGTATCGATTTTTCAAGCTTTTTAGTAAACCTTCATGGATGCAGAAACTCAATTTAAATTTTTTTCCTAAATAAGTATTCTTGGTAATGTCTTTTGTTTTGAACTTTTGTGAGAAAATAAATATTTGATGTACTTAATTTCTCTTTTTTTTAATACCTGGATTGAAGATGATTTATACTGGATATTTTTGTAGATATTTTTTTCTCCTTGAAAAATTTTGAGATGGCAAAGATATTCATTTTAAACTATTTCATTGTTATTTCATCCACACAATGTAGCGAGTATGCCCAACCAAGACTAGCCCTTGAAGTATTCATGGTTATATAGAACTAAATAACCTACAATCGAATTTTGCTCTTAAAAGTATTTTTATTTAATGTTGCCAAAGTATACCAAACAATCTTACAAAGATCTGGATTTCAGCATAACCAGATATGTATATTATCCTTCATATTAGTTAAATTTTTATTACTATTCCTTGACTAAAATGCTTCTAACAGTATTCCTAACACTTACCAACTTATTGTATTCTCTCTTAATGCTTGAACTTTTATCAGTATTTTTCTATTTATTAATTTTTTATATTTCTATTATTAATTTTTTACATAAAATTAAGTTTTTATAATCAGTTTTTATAAGTGAATTTTTTAAATTCACTCTTGCAATAGTGAATACATACCAAAATTTAGACTAAAATAATTTTAGTCTATAAGCACATAAGGGGTTATTTCACTCTTAAGTGGCATATAAAATGCCCATCTAAATATGACAGTAAATAATCTGATATTTAAAATAAATCTAAATGTCATGCCTTGTTGAATTGCATTAAGAATTTCGTTACACTTATTAAATAGGCTAGTAACATTTGTGCTTATACACATATTTATATTGCTCATATTTAGGCTGTCAGGACAGTTTTCAACTAGGCGTTTATTAATTGGGCCAACAAGAAAGTGAAGGCAAATAATAAATTTTGATCATATACTGAAGCTAAACTTAATTTTATTTCTACAAACATCAAGATGCTATAGAGAAAAATATAGATTGAAGAAGCTAGAAAGTGAGTGTGCTGGAGAGGTTAACACTTTAGTATAAGTGGTCAGGTTAAGTCTACTCTTAATGGGCAATATCTAAACAGAGGCTTAAATGAAGTAAGAAAGCAAACCATGAACACCAAGGGGGGGAAACCTAGCAGAGAGACAGGCAAATGCAAAATCTTTGAGAAAGGAATGTGCTTTGCTTGCTTAGGGAATTAAAAGGAAGCCAGGGTGGCCGAAGCATGTACATAAAGGACAGTGCTACTGGGAATGAGAAGAACTGGGCCCATGAAGGCTTTTCTAAGAGGCTTTAAATTTAATCTGAACTTAAAAGTCTGAGTGAAGGGAAGTCAGTAGGTGGTTGAGATTAGGGGATTAAAAGGTTATTCTGTTGATGTGTGAAAAACAGACGGTAGGAAGGGATACTGGAAGCAAGCTAATCCAAGTGAGGTTATGATGGTTATGGATTAGAGTGATGGATGTGGGAGGGAAGAGATGGTAAGTTTTGATATTAGACCTGTGGATTTGGCTGTAGGACATGGGAGAGAGATGGGAAGAATGATTTCAAGGTTTTGGCCTAAGCAGTCGGCTGAGTTTTTCACTGAGCTGCAGGATGCTGGTGATAGAGCAGGTTTCTTAGGGAAGAGGGAGGCAGTTTTACAAATTAAGGGTCCTGATTTGAACATGTGAAGCTTAGGTACCTTTTAGACATTTAGGTGAAAATATCAGAGAAGTAGGTGAAGGGTAGAGGTTGGAGTAAAAGATTTAAAATTGGGAGTCATCAGCATATAAAGATGGTCTCTAAAATCTTAGGACTGACCAGATAGTGAGCCCTGACACCCTCCAATACTGAGAAACCCAGGTAAGGATGAGGAGTCAACAGTGAAGATCAGGTGGTACTAGTCAGGAAGACTGACGAAAGACCAGGAGACTGTGGTGATCAAGAAGCCAAAAGAAGGAAGTATGTTAAAAGGGTCACAGTCATCAACTGTGTCAAGTACCATAAGTGAGAGTAGACAGTTTTTAAAGGAATTTTGTTAGGAGGTGTCATAGGTGAATATAAGAGAGTGGCTAGTGGGATGAAGGACCTAGGAAGTACTTTTTGTTTAGTTTTGATTGTGCCTGAGTTTTAATATGGGAGATATTTCACCGCATCTGTATCCAATAAAGATAAAAAAATTAACAAAGCCAGAAAGAAGGAAGTAATTTTAGGAGTGAAATTCTTGGAAAGAAGGAAAAATAGGTCCCTGTACACATGGGAAGGATTGGCCTTGAATAGGAACTTGGACTATTCATAAATTACAAATTATAACTCTTCATTAGGAAGGGACCTACAAACCGGGCGGACTCTAGATTTCTGGTTTGCCACACTAAAAATTAAGTACTATACAAAAGGCCATTACTCATCATCTTGTTTCTCACAAGATTCTTCATGTTTAGGTATTTCATGAACCCTGTTTGGCTTTAACCCATGCAACTTAACTCATTCATGTCTTTGGAAAAGTCAGAGGGAAAAGTCAATAAAACAAAGATAATCAAATTTTATTCTCCAAAGTTTTCTCTATAAGGTCATGAAATAAAATCACAGAATTCTATTGAAAAATAACACTTCCTTGTGTCAAACATTGAGCCGAGAAACTCAGATTTATGGTTTTTAGTTTTTTCAAATTAAAAAATACTCTGTTTAGCTAGACTTTCCAGTATTCTAATAGGTGTATATATTGAAGGTAGAAGAAAAGTAAAGGTTTCCTTTTTTAAAGGTAATATAAATGTATATTTTGTTTGTTCCTAATCAATTAAGTCCATGTCTATTAAGTAAATGCTGTATACAAGCTAGCAGAGCTCATTTTATTCAATAGAGTTCTAGATGCCAAAGTTTTCCTCAGCTCATTGGCTTGGGAGTTTTTTTGTTTGTGTTTTGTTTTGTTTTGTTTTAATCAACTACACACTGTGAGGGACCATTAACAGAACACAATTAGAGAGTGGGTGACATTTTAAAAATTAGACCAGTTAACGATAGAGTTAGAAGACGTAAGCTTTCTAGGTGTCTGTCATGCTCTTACCAAATTCATATTAGATGTTAATTTGTCCCAGAATTTGTGTTCATTACTAAATCACATGGTTATAATTTGTTCTTGTTAAAAAGTTTATTTTAACTACTTTTTTTTAAGCAATGAGAATTGTGTAATAGGCTTTCAATTTCATAAGTACCTAGGTTTACTACTAATGGTTTGTTTGTTTTGGATACCTCATTAATTTGAGTGACATTTTTTGGTTTGTTCTTCTCTTTATTTTGTTAAAGATTTGGGTGGTTTTTTATATTGGGGTTTATTTTAAATATTTTTGACAAATATTTTTGCCAGATATTATTTTTCACAATCTAGATATTAATAATCAATAAAGTGGGACCAAAGTACTAGAAATTTTTGTTTTTCTTTTTTATATTATTTGCAATTTTCCTAATAAATAATCAGGAATAAACCCTTAGTCTTGTAAGATATCAGAGGCAGTTATAAAGAATGGCTAACAATAGATTGTAAATTGTTTGAAAATCCTTCAAAAGTGTTCTTTTTCAACCCCATGGAGGTAGGTACTGTACTCACTATGCCAAAGGTTACAACAGGAAGAAAATAGCCCTTGCCCGTGTGACACAGTTGGTTGGAGCATCATCCCATGCACCAAAAAGTTGCTGGTTCAGTTCCTGGTCAGGGCACATACCTGGGCTGTAGCTCGATCCCCATTAGAGGCACATATGGGAGGCAACCAACTGATGTTTCTCTCTCAGATCAATGTTTCTTTCCTTCCTTCCCTTTCTTTCTCTTTAAAATCAATAAACACATTTATTAAAAATGGAAAGAAAATATTACCATTGTGTAGAAATATTAGGATATTAAGTTTAAAGAAATAGTAAGCAAAGGGAAGAGATTACCATATTATCTGTAGTGTTGTCCACTGAAATATATTTTGTGTATATATTTTTCTGCAATACCATTTAGCAGTGTCAAGTTCTATTTATAAATCAGCGAGTGAAGAAAATTCCTAGTCTGGTTAATACTGTTTATAAACAGATATCTTACAAGAAAATACGCTCTTACTTTGCTATGGCTCCAGATATACTGCTAATCTGGCATTCACATTCTTCAAAATGGTTAGTATCTTCATAAGGAGTTTTAAAATTAATAAAGCTTAAATTACCACAAAAACAAAGTCTCATTTTCATATACGATGTTTTGTACCTTAGGAGGAGAAATGCAAGTGACTAAGAAATCTTACCCAGCCTGCTAGGGAACCAGACCCACACTGAAGGGTGGTAGGGTGAGGAGAGACGCCTTGTGGTTTAGGCGGCTTTCAGCACATCCCTGGACTTGATGGAGATGAGAGTGGCCCGGGACATCAGAATGTATTTATAAGCATATAACATTAAGGACCCTCTCAAAAGCCAACACAGCCTCTTTCTTTCAAAGTTGGTTGAGATAAATTGCCTAACAGTGTGAAAATGGGAAAATGAAAATTTAGGTTCCTTAGATGATTTGCTTTGAAACACTGTCAGAAAAGCAACATCAATAAAGTCATTACTTTATGAAAACTTTAAGAAATTTCCATTGGGAGGAAAAAGAGCTTTTGACTTAACTTGACCAACTTGACCATAGATTCTTTTTTTCCTTCCTCTTTCCTATTGGTAGCATGCAGAGTTTTATGTATAAAGGTAAAACATATAGAAAATTGGTTGTGTTGAAATGGTAGAATTAGGGAACATCTTTGATGTGGTGATATTTGAACAGATATTTGAAGAAGGCAAGGATATTGCCCAGTAAAGAAAGTTTCAAACTGAGGGAATAGTAAGTACCCTGAGGCAGAGAGTTTTTTGAGAAAGGTGGCCAGAAAAGCAAAGGTTTGAATGTTATGATTTGGAAGAGGGAGGTTGGAATTGCGGCCAGGGCGGGCAGTGAGGGCCCCGTATACCATTGTAAGGATATCGGCTTACGGAGGCACGTGTTACAATTATTATGTAATTATGTTATGTGACTGATGTGATAATTATTACTATTAAAACCATAATTTTACTCATTGAATTTGATTTTGCTCAGCCTAAACTCTAAAGTTGTCCTGTGCAAGATATGGTAATTTATAATTCATGTTTCCCTGAATAATATTAAAATACATCATCAGGTAGTATTTTTAGAAATTACCAGTTTTCAAAGCTACCAACTGAAAAGTAAAAATTGTCAGATTGGATAAAATAAAATTTAACAGTGATGGCATTAGTCATCAAGTCATTGCACTTTAAAAGTACAATGATGGATAAAGATATAATACGATAACACTAATCAAAGCAAAGCTTGTGTACCTACCTTAGTAGCAGGCAAACACTTTTCAAAGCAAAGACTATAACAAGGGATAATGCCCTCATTTTATATTTTATAATGATAAAGTAATCAAGTCATCAAGAGAACACAATACTAAACTTTTACACATCTAACAACTTTTCAAATACAAAAATGTAAAAACTGATACTTCTGTGAGGAGGAATAGATAAATCCATAAAGTTGGGGATTTCAAAATACCTCTCTCAATAATTGACAGTATAAGTAGACTGAAAATCATTAAGGATATAGAACACTTGAACAACATTATTAACTAATTTAACTGATATTTATAGACTGTTACAAGCAATAACAGCAGAATATACATTCTTTTCAAGTACACACAGGATTTTACCAAGGTGTCTATACATAGATCAAACTAGTTTGGAATAATCTTAGTATATTTAATCCATACAAAGTATGCTACCTGACAAAAATAAAATTAAGTTATAAATGAATAAAAACATTTGTAGAAAATCTTCAAATATTTGTAAGTTATACCTACTTTTAAATAACTCATGGGTCAAAGAAGATATAAAAGAAAATTAGAAATGAACATAGCTAAATGAAAGTCAAGCCACAACACATCAAAATGGGAGATGTTTTAAAGAATTAAAGTCAGTGTAAATGGATAGCCAAACATTAATGGATAGAATCTTAACTACAGTGTATTCAACGCACGTTTTAAAACAGTTCTCTAAAATTGGTAGGCAAGGTAACTTTATTAATGGAGTACACGAAGCAAGAAATTGTTTTTTAAGGATCATATAGTCAAAATAATTAGAGCTCCAGGAAACTATTTCAACTCAATCTTGTTCTCTTGAACTCCAGACAGATTTTTCCTTAAAAAAAAAAAAGTTTTTTATTTATTGATTTGAGAGAGAAGGAAACAGGAAACGTCGATTTGTGCTCCACTTATTTATGCATTTATTGGTTTGATTCTTTTATGTGCCCTGACCAGGGTTCAAGCCCTCAACCTCGGCGTATAGGGGCGACACTCTGATCAGTTGAGCTACCCTGATCAGGGCAAGAAGGCAGATATTTCGTCCAACCTCAGAAGTCTGCTTAAAGATGACTCGACATCAAGAAGCAACAGATTAAACTTGGGGAAAAAATCACTAATTTTTTTCTCCTCTGATTAGATAAAATAACTACTAAACCTAATGCACAACATTTGTATAATAATATAAACCCAGGTTTGAGATTAGGAAAAATTCAGACTCAGGGAATGGCAAATATGTAGTAGTATACCCACTATTTCTTCAATTTTGTACCACAAACTTCAGTAAGAAATACTGTGCTTGTTTAATTACGCTGAGGTTTTACATTCCAGTGTAGTTCATGGTAATCTCCTTGCTGTTGAGCTACAGTTTATCACAATCTATTCATCCAGTGAATTGAGAAACTTGATATTCCCTGGGTTATTAACATGCTAATAACTTCTAACGTTTTGTTTACTCCAGTCAAAACAATGACTAGAGGTATTATTTTTATTCTGGATAAATTAGATTTTAATTCTTGATGAAGTTCATTCTCAGACTTTTAAGCCTCTAAATTTATACTAAATAATTTTAAAGAAAAGATGAAGGAAAATAAAAGACATATTGAGAAGAACAATTACCTAAATTACTTCTTATTTGCCTTAAACACTTTTTTCCATAGGAACACAGAATTAAAATGAAATAAAATGGCATGAGTTTAGTAATACATTTTATTTATACTAAATAATTGCTATTATATGTGAATAAAGACAGTCATTAACAGGTTATAGGCCAGACCCAGTTGAAATAATGTATTTTGAAATTCTTCCTTCAATATTTGTTCTATGTATTCAAACAATACTTTTACATAAGTAGGTTCATACTATGTATGCATTTTTATATGCTGGTAATGTCATTAAGTTGTGAGCATTTTCCAGTGTCATTAAATATTCTTCAGGTATGACTTTCTATTGTTATGCAACTTTGTATTGATGTACCATAGTTTAATTAGCTCATACTTATTAACAGCTAATTTCTATTTTCTATAAATTATTCTAATTTCTGTTATTGTTATGCTTCCAACTTCTTAATATTATAAATAAGTTTAAATAAGCAAACCTTGTGTGATAATCTCCGGATTATTACCTTAAAATACATTTCAGGGAAAGGAATTACTGAGTTAAAAATAGCTTGAATATGTTTAAAGCTTTGGCACATTTTACCAAGTTACTTTATAGAAATATTATACCAGTATACATTTCTACTAAAATTTTATCCATCTTGCATACTTACTAACATTTGAGCATTATCATTCTTCATTCTGCTAGTCTTAAAAACATATCTTAGTTTTTAAATTTGCGTAATTATTAAGGATGATCCTATCTTACATGTTTCAATAAATATGTAAATCATCTACTGTTGTGTTAACATTATTTATTCATTTTCTTATTTGTGGAAAATAATTACATTAATTAAACGTTAATGAGATAAAAAGCCGCACTCTAATTTTTCATCAGTTTGAACATGTGCACACCCATTTATGGCAGAAAACTCTTTTGGAGTTTTTAAATTCAAAATTAATTTTAAAGACTTTAATGAAATAATAGTATAATTTGAAATACCCACAGGGTAAAAATTTTTTAAAACAATTGTTTTAAAATAACAGAAATAAATATTATATACAATCACAATGGCTCATGCAGGAATATCTATTGACTGTTTAGGCAATAAAAATAGAAGGCAGATAATAGAATGGAAATATTTGATAGGGAGTAAATAATATTTGCTATGTATAATTTTAAATTATTTTATTGGAAATAGATACTTTATGAAGCGTTATCGTAAGGGATGATGTCCAAGAAGCAATAATTATACTTCGTTAAACGGTCTCTAGTTCTACACTTAAAATCAGCAAATTTTCAATTGGTAGGAGGACATAGGAACACTTTTGTTACAGTGTAGGAGTAGTAGCCAAATGCATTAAGATAAAATACAAACAGACTGACTATGGCGATTTTAATTCCTCTTACTCTAGACCTTGCTTACAGATGTAAATGCTTGGGTGGGTAACAGGGTTACTATACATGAAACACAGCTGTTCTACACCATACTAAATTAACACAGCTTTTTCTTAGACTATTTATAAAACAGCATAATGAATTACTTAATAAATGAGAATTCTGCATGTTTTTTATAGGCGACATTACTATGGTATCATCTCTATACACCAGCTGAAATAACAGACTGATTCAAACATCATCAGTAAGCTATCTTCCTCTTAACGCACATTAGCACCTCCAGGAAATAGTACAGAAAAAAAAAAGTCACATAATGCTGCCTGAGTTTATTTCCTGGCTCCAACACTTACTAAGTATGTGACCTTGGGCCTGACTTTAAGTTTACCATAACTCTCTTTCATCATTGTGAAATGAGATATAAATACTAATTTTCAGGGTTGTGGTAAGGATAATTTGGTTAAAACATGGAAAGCATATAGTAAAAGTTGCACAAAACTTCATATTGTTTTTGTTATTTATTCCAAATAGCAATTTAATTTTACTCATTAAGTATTCTTTATGATTATGTATTATTTCTCCAGAGGGAGTATAATTTCATTGCTAAAATGGCAGATAAATAGAAAATACTATTTAAAATCACCATTTTACAAAAAATTATTTTTTCCTGGACATTACCCTCCACTTTAATACTTGATTCAGTAAACTGGCAAATTCACTGTCAAATCTAAACCTGGAAACTTAGTTCAGTTTGCATTACCAAGACCTGGGGACCCGGGGACTCTGGAGTTAGACCCAGATGCTCAAGATCTCCTAAGCATACTTGGGAGGCGAGTCATTGCTAGAAGTGCCAACCCAACTGAAACACTACATATTAGATTAATTTTCATATTTCAGACTTTTCATTTTGAGTAGCTTTTTACCAACAAAAAGTTATGCAAGAAAGCTTTCTTTGTGTGACGAATGGCTATTATGTCAAAAACTGTAACATATCTCACAATGTACAGTGGAAATCTTTTTTTTCTCTAGCCACTATTTCTCTAAGCATGTGGAAGCTGCATAACTTTCTAAATGAAAATGACGTCTGCATAATAATTCTTTAGTGGATATGTTTTTATCTTTCAGATTTACAAAGTGTTAAAATATATGTGTGTGTTTATTTTTCTCCTTTAGAGCTGGGTAGAGAAAGCAGAAAGACAGGCCCTTCTCTCTGATACACTTGACCTGTCAGAACTCTTTCACCCAGACACATTTCTCAATGCTCTTCGCCAGGAAACTGCAAGGTAATTAAAATGAAATACTTATTCGTCTGTGAGGATAATTACACTTTGCTTTATTCACTTCTGATTATATTCCCTTAATGTCAAGAAATAAATTTATTGTTGAATCCAAATAGTTGTGTTATTTCCTAATACTTGACTTTTAATTATATAGTTTACTTTTAGTTTAAAAAGTATTGCTTTAATTCTAATGTGTTTTTTTAATTAGAATCGAAAAAGGTAAAATATAACTTTTAAAATTTTGGTCATTTTTTTATCTAGACCTTTTGTGAACAGTATGATAGGCCAAAGTAAAATGGCGCTAATTAAAGCTAAATGAAATAAAGTTAAATAAAATTTTGAATATGGTTTCTCACACTATCTGCATTTGAAGGGCCCAAATAGCTACATGTGGCTAGTGGCTGTTATTTTGGACTGCTTGAAAATGTTTTTAATCTTTGCAGAAAATTTGGTTGGCTAGTGCTAACTAGGCTTTTTGGTAGGGAACAGTATTTGATGATTAAGTTATCTTTTGTAACAAATTGGGATTATCATTTCATGTATAGTCTATAATTTTTAACAAAGATAGAATGGGAAAAAAGAGACACCTCCAAAAATATACTGGACAAAATTTAGTTGTTCCGTGATTTAGGGGGATTTTAATTTATAATGCCTGAGGATCATATTATAAATGTTATTATTTCAGTTCAGCTAATAAACATTTATTCCACACTCATCACATGCCTGAATTTGAGGATGGTGGTCAAAATGAAGGTTATATAAAAAAATAAAGGTCCTACCTGCCAGGAACTTGTACAGCCTTGAACAGGACACTGACATAACCAGTTAACTTTAAAAGTGTAGTGTGAATTCTAGCTTAAGAGATTTTTATTACTTGTACATTGTAAATATTTTAATTTTAAATAAGACCATATCTATCTTCTATTACTCTTTATATTGTCTTTCCTGAGAACTATTTCTTTCTAACATTTGATGCTTTACTTTTACAGGGCAATGGGCTGTTCTGTGGATAGCCTTAAATTTGTAGCCTCTTGGAAAGGTCGACTGCAGGAAGCAAAGCTGCAGATTAAGGTATTCGACTAATTTTAAATGTTTTCTGAGTCTAAAAGTTATATTTTTACCAACTGTGATGAAAAAATTCTGTAACTCCTATCTCAATGCCTATCTCAATGGCACCTATCTTTGTAGTGTAAGATTTGAGAGATAGATTATATTACCTATCTATATGAAAAATCAACATAAGATTTAGCATGAAACAACTTGTACAAAATACAACTTTTTCTAAGGCAAAAATAAGAACCTGAGGGATACAACATATTTAAAATAATGGCAAAAAATGATACCAATCTTGAAGTTAAGTTAGATTACCTTTTCTAAAATTCAGTTCAATCAATACTTACTATAAATTAAGAATGTATAAATATAACATATAAAAGTAGACCAGGAGATCCAAGATGGCAGTAGAGTAGGTAGAAGTTACATTCACCTCCCTCCAAGACTACACTGGTATTAAAACTAAAATACAGAACAACGATGTGAATAACCAGCTGAAGACTAGCTGAAAAGAAGTCTTCAACCAAGGATTTACAGAGGAATGCACATTAAGGCTGACTGGAAGGCTGGAGACATGAAAAGGGCTAGCTCTGCTCCCGCACGTGGCAGCTGAGATTCTGGAGGGATAGCTCAGCTACAGAGGACCCCCTGAGGAGAGCGGGGCCTCAAACCCAATCCGGGCTTCCCAGCCCAGAGCACCTGAGCCGGGAAGAGGTGCCCGTATAACATCTGGCTATGAAAATCAGTGGGCACTCTGTCTACCAGGGAGGGACAGAAGTCTGCTAGAAACCAAGGTGCCTTCTTAAAGGGTGCGCACACAAAATCTCGTTCACAGCCGCTTACCCTGGGCTCCAAAAGAGGGAGGGCAGGGCAGACTAGAGTTGTATGAGAAGAGGCTGGGGTTTGTGGCCCTGGGGGAGAGCTGAAGGGGACAGCTGCCAGGATCCCTGTGCCAAGTCCCTTTCACACACTGCCGATGCTGTATGTCACCTGGGGAAATTCAGTAGGCCCACCCTCTGGACTCTCTCGCCCCACCCATCTCACACCTGGGCTGAGGTGTGGAGGTCCAGGCAGATCAGGGGGTGTCAGTGATGAATTCTGTGGCTCTTTATAAACCTATAAAATATTATAAACAAATTGGACAATTTGGAAGAAATGGATAAATGTCTAGAAACAGAATCTTACAAAAGTGAATCAGGAAGAATCCAAAAATATGAATAGAACGATTGCAACTAATGAAATTGAAGAATTAATTGAAAAACTCCCAACAAAGGTCATGGCCTGGATGGCTTACCGGTTGAATTTTACTAAACATTATCTGAAGAACTAACACATATCCTTCCCAATCTCTTCCAAATTTCAAGAAGAGGAAAGACTTCCAAGCACATTTTACCAGGACAGCATTATCCTAATTCAAAACCAGATAAAGACACTACGAAGAAAAAATTGTAAGCCAATATCCCTGATGAACATACGTGCTAAAGTTTTCATCAAAATATTAGTGAACTATATCCAGCAATAGAATAAAAAAGATTATACACCATGATCAAGTGGGATTTATTCCAGGGATGCATGGTAGTTACAGTATCTGCAGATCAATAAATGTGATATACTGCAAAAACATGAATGATAAAAATCACATATAACCATATTAATAGATGGAGAAGTGAAGGAAATGATCCCATTTGCAGTTGCATCAGAAAGAAATACCTAGGAATAAATGTAACCAAGGATGTAAAAGACCTGTGCTCAGAAAAATTGTAAGACTGAAGAAAGAAATTGAAGAAGATACAAATCATTGGAAGCAAATACTGTGTTCATAGATACAAAGAATTAACATCATTAAAATGTCCGTACTACCCAAAGCAATCCATGTATTCAGTGTAGTTTCTATCAATATACCAATAACATATTTCACAGAACTAGAACAAATATTCCAAAAGTTTATATGTAACCATAGAAGACCCTAAATAGCCACAGAAATCCTGAGAAAGAAAAACAAATTTGGATGAACCATGCTACCTGATAGTCAGGCTGAACTACAAGGCTATAGTAATCAAAACATGGTACTGTCATAAAAACAGACACATAGATCAGTGGAACAGAATAGAAAGCCCCAAAATAAACCCATATCTTTATGGTCAATTAATATTTGACAAAGAAGGCAAGCTAGAACATAATACAATGGAGCAAATACAGTCTATTCAATAAATGGTGCTGGGAAAATTGGACAGATAACCAGCCTACCTTCTTACATAATTCACAACAATAAACTTAAAATATGCTAAAGACTTAAATGTAAGGCTTGAAGTCCTAGCAATTCTAGAAAATAACATAAGAATTAAATGTCAGACATTGCTCATAGCAATATTTTTTCTGATGTTACCTCAGGCAAGAGAAACAAACAAAAATAAATAAATGGGAGTAAAACTAAAAAGTTTTTGCACATCAAAGGAAACCATCAACAAAATGAAAAGGCAACCTACTGAATGGGAGAACCTATTCAACAGTGATACATTTGATATGGGGTTAATATCCAAAATCTATAAAGAACTTATGTAACTCAACACCAAAAGCAACAAACGATCCAATTTTTAAAAGGGCAAATGATCTGAATAGACCCTTCCCCAAAAAGGACATACAGATGGCCCACATATGAAAAGATGCTCAACATCACTAATCATCAGAGAAATGCAAATTAAAATCACAAGGAGATAGCAGCTCATACCTGTCAGAATGGCTGTCATTGATAAATCAACAAACAACAAGTGTTGGCAAGGATGTAGAGAAAAGGGAACCCTCATGCACTGTTGGTGGGAATGCAGACTGGTGCAGCCACTGTGGAAAACGGTATGGAATTTACTCAAAAAAATAGAGAGAGAGAGAACTGCCTTATGAACTAGCAATTCCACTTCTGGGAACATACTCAAAGAAACCTGAAATACTAATTTGAAACATTATATGCACCCCGATGTTCATTGCAGTGTTATTTACAATAGCCACAATTTGGAAGTAGCCTGAGTGCTCATCAGTAGATGAGTGGATGAAAATGCTCTGGTACATTTACACAATGGAATACAACTCAGCTGTAAAAAAGAAGGAAATCTTACTTTTTGTGACAGCATGGATGGATCTGAAGAGTATTATGCTAAGTGAAATAAGCCATTCAGAGAGAGATAAATACCACATGCTTTGGAATTTAATGAAGAAAATAAAACAGAAACAGACTCATAAATACAGAAAACAGACTAAGAAGTTTAGGGGCTGGATAAAAAAGGTGAAGGGATTAAGGAAAAACAAAACAACCCATAGACACAGACAACAGCATGGTGATTACCAGAGGGAAAGGGGAGCGAGGGGAGCTAGAAGAGGGTAAAGGGGTAAGTAAATGGTGACAGAAAAAGCCGACGTTGAGTGACACACACACAATCCATTGTACAGATGATGTATTATAGGATTGTACACTTGACATCTATATAATTTTTAACCAGTGTTACCCTTATAACTTCAATAAAATTTAAAAAATAGACCAGACCTTTCCCTTGAGGTATTTGCAGTTCATGAGTACATTGATTTACTGTTAAAATCAAGCCATGTTTGATTTTATGTTTAAAAAAAGCCATCTTTTGCAGGATAAATTTTCCTAGCTAGCTTTCCTGTGAAAAAGTCATTAGTTTTAAATAGGTAATAACATGGTCATTCAAATGTTAATAACAGCTAATTAAAAGATTGTGTAATGGAAATTTTTTCCCAAACAACTCCAACCTTCTTTCACATCAGTGGCATTCTCTACCATTCTTCTTTCCTATTCCCACACATAGAAATGTCCTCTTGTCATCTTTTTCCCACTGCTAATATGTAGCATGTTGTAGAACAGTTAGCACTGTACATACATATTGGTCTATCTTACGAGATTCTAACATTATTAAAGACAAAGACTGTCTGATCTATCTTCAGATCCCTGGTATCAAGTCCTGTGCATTATATATAATTAATTTTTTAAATAAATTAAATGTAAGACAGTAGCTCTTTAACTTAGTTAACCTTAGGCAATTAGCTTTTCAGAAGGTCTGTTTAGGTAGTTCTGGTTCTCAGTTGAACAGTTTTTTCATATCACTACTACTATTTAACATGCTATATAATTTATTATGTCTGTTGTTTGTTGTCTATCTTCACCAGAATATAAGTCCCATGAGAGTAGGGGTTTTTTTCCCTTGTTTTGTTGTATGTCAAGTGTCTCAAACAGCAGGACTCAATTAAACCCTTATTGAATTGTTACTTATATGGTAAATAGATGAGGCACTGTAGTAGGTTTTATTAGCATTGGCTGCAATGGAAGAGTGTGCCAGAAATTTGACCATTAACAATAGGCTCGATCTTTCTCTTTTTTGAGCTGTACAGATTGCTACAAAAATTTACCTTGAAGCTGAAAGACTTGGAAAGGTTCTCTTTCATCCCTTTGCATTTTATTTTAAACTTAGCCTCTAGCTCATAACGTGAACTACCGTAGCTATTACTGGTGGTCATACACTGTTGCCCAGATGATAAGGAGAGGAAGGGCACACACAGCGTACAATCCAGGAACCATGTATTTTACCTGATTTGTTGTGTCTGGCTGCTCTGAACCACACATATACTATGTAGCATCATTATTCCGATACAGTGGTATAAAAAGCATGGGAAACTAGCTTTATTCTGTGTCAAGGTTGTTAACAGTTCTAGAACTATGTTGCCCCTATTCTTACAAATTGGGAATAAAATTATCTACAGCCAGAAAATCTTAAGCTTATATGTTGTTTTGTAGATGGTGGAAAAAGGCTGACAGTTAGTAAACAAGATTCTAATCTTGGTTCTTAAAAAAAGAGCCATGTGACTTTTTGAGTTTGAGTAACTTCCTTGACACACCTATTACGAGGATCTCTGAAAATGTGTGTGTGTGTAATTTTTATTATTTCTCTTAACTCAATTTGGATTGTGTTTCATTGGCAACATTTATTTTTTAATTAGAGACAAAGGTGTTTTAATATAAAGTTCTATACTTTAGTAAAGCAGAATTCTTACATTTTTTCATTTAGCATTCACAAGATATTTTATTGTTAAAAATTGAAACACTCACTCATAGATAAATATATTTATATTTAAGAACATTTTTAAGTTTAATATATCTACAACTTTAAGTAAAAAAAGCCACCTCTGCACATGAGATTTAAGGTAATTCAACAGATGCTTTCATCTCTTGGCTCCTTGTTTATGTCAGCTATACAAACACGTTTTCTAACTTTCTCACCTATAGTTTCCAGACATATTTGTCAGATAAGAAATCTTTGTAAGCTCCTTAATATTTATACTTGGTAAACTCAGTAAGTTAAATAATCCACTTAGGTTCTTATTAATCATAATTTTAACAAAAGTATTATTTCAATAGGAGAACTTTGGATTTGAATTATATTTGAATTTACTGTCACTCCACAATTTAATCAGTTTCAAATTTTTCAATATCTACCATGCAAGACTGAATTAAATCAGTAAAATATTTGAGCACACCTATAGTTCCCCAAACAATACCTCAAACCCTCTAGATCCACTTAAGAGAGGATGTGTATGTGTGTATGTGTATATATACACATTTGATTTGTAATTATACTTTTCTTTCCCCCTCCTGGAGAAAGAATGACTTTTTGGCTTTTATCATTATATTTCTGTTAATCTAATGCTAAGGCACCTGCAGTTATATAAGTGATGGCACTTGTATTTTTTCCTAAAATTTTTGCTAAAATTGAGAATTCAGTCTCAAGGGAGTTCACAATAAGCACTGGTCCAGGTCTTCACCTTCTTTATTCTCAGGTAAAATACCATAATCTTTGTTTTATATCATTTGGAATATGGAGCTACAGTGTTGCCATTAAGATATATTACAGTAAGTCCTGATGTTTCAGAGTTTAATAAGGAGTTTAACGGCTCATGTGTTTCCATGACAGGTCAGTGGCTTATTACTGGAAGGATGCAGTTTTGATGGAAATCAACTTTCTGAAAATCAGCATGATTCTCCTAGTGTATCATCAGTTCTCCCTTGCTTTATGGGCTGGATTCCACAGGTGACATATTTTTAATAGGCACAAGTTTTCATTTAATCAATTCATTCTTAGATTTTTACCTTCTAAATAAGATAATAGTTGGCCTATGCATTGGTTTTTACTTTCTAATCTCACCTGCATTTGAACAAGCTTCCAGTCAAAATATTGTATCCTTTATGATTTTTGAGATGTGTAGGACATTTTAAAATCTTTAATTTGTAATGGAAAGAATAACATTATGATTTTTTTATTTCTAATTAATATGTAGCCTTTCATGACAATATGAACTGCCATGATTATTTTCCTATTATTTTCAGCAGTGCGCTAAATGCTTTACAAACTTGACCTCGTATACTCTTCAGAGCAGCCCTGCAAGATGGATATTATTATTCCCATTTTCAAATGAGGAAATGTGTGGTCACACATATTAGGTGACTCCTCCATAGTTAGACATGCAGAAATGGACAGATGGCAATGCACGTCCGGTTTTGTATCACACTCTGTCACTATGCCGCTGATAGGCAGGTGAAGAAAACAGTCTTCGCAAAGACTTGTTTGGGTAACTTTTCCCCTTTTAAAATATTCAGTTATTAAAAGAAGTTTCCAAAATAGAACTTGGGGGTATTTACCCTTTAAAATAGAATATAGTTGCAGATGAAGCACATAACTTTTACTTAATATAATTTTAAAATGTAAGTATGAATATATGAAAAACTTTACAGTTATGGTTCTAAGTCAAAAGACTAACAAAACTATTTCATATACTGCTTTTACTACAAAAAAAAATGAGTTTCTCTCGTTGGGAAATAGCACCTTGAATTATACTACCCTCAATTGTCTAATTATTATAATTTTCTTTATAAAATAAGAATCAAAAGCATCAGAATAATTTTAAAGACACAACTAATAAAACTATTAGTAATGAGCAATCAGTACTCAGAGAGCTATCCTCTTACCTAAAAGAGCCCACATTTCCATGAAGTCCCTCATTTTTTCCCCACATCAGCTTCATTTTCTCTAGTATTAGAGGTACATATCGGATAGGGGAGAAGTTGAAATAATCTTTATTTTATTTCAACCTGGCTATTATTTCATGTAAGCAATTTCTTATAATCTATAATTTCTTGGTACATTATAGATTGCAAACATTGGGTATGTGAACCAAACTGAAAGTTAAATAAAAGAGTTAAGGCTGGAATTGGCCAGTGATTGTAGGTTATATATGATAACAGCGGAATTTAGGTGAATCTAAATTATGTGATGTGTTAAATCTCTGGCAAACCATATTAAAAGCCATATAAAGACCCTGTTAGGGGAAAAAAAAGTAGGACATGTATAAACTGGTTTACTTCAGGAGAAACCCCAGCAATGAAAGTAGATCATGAAGAATAACTGAGTAGGCATAAATGCAGAAGAAAATGTTCTGGAGCAATACCCACATAATTGGCCACAAACTGAATGCAAATCGGGAATGTAATGCTGTTAGGGACAAAGCCAGTCTTTAGTGGGTTGTGTAAAAAGCAACGTGACATTGCCAAACTAGGAATTTATCCCTCCACAGCATTTTACTTCATGTATCATTTCTATCCAATTTTATTACCACACTTGTTAAGTTCCTATATACCGTATATTCTGCTGAATACTGGGGTTACAAAGGTAAACAAATCTTTTCCATCTGTTAACCTAAAAGTAAAAAATCCTTTCAAAGTGAGAGGCAACAAGTGTTTATTTCAGATCAATGCGCATAGCTTTACGGGAAGCACTGATTCAGGCAGAAGACCAAGTAATGTTTTGATTAGAAGACAAAGGCAAGGGGTATTTATGAGAAGGCGTACAATTATATCAATACAAGGGAGGCATTTATGTTCATTGTAAACAATGTCAGTACCGTAGTCATCAGTCCAATAATGATAACTGCTTTGTTATCTTTGCACTCAGTTCTGTAGGACACAGTTTTGCCCTGGGCCCAGCCCCAAGGTTATTTTGCCCTGTTCAAACATCCCAAAGATTTGAGGCATAAGATGTGCAGGGCAGTTCCTCTGGCATGGCAGCCCCAGATCCATTTTAAAGTGGCTGCATTGATTGATTGATTGATTGACATCCAAGTCTTCTGTTAAGTAGGGGAGCAAACAGGTAAAGTATTGTAGTTCAGAATTATATGCACACTTATAGAGGTTTACATAAAGTATTTTGGCAGGTGAGGGAAAGTCAAATGACTTCAGAAAGAGAGAACAAATTCAAAGAAGCTAAGGGCAAGTCATTCCAGGTAGAGGGATAACATATTTAAACGCATGGAGATATGAAAAAACTTAGGTTATTCTGAGAACTGCAAGTATAGTGCATCTGGAAGTACACGGTTCACAGGGAACAGTGGTAGGAGATGTGGTTAGAAAGGAGGGCCAGGAACCAAGTATGACAAGCCATGTAGCCATGCCAAGGAGCTTACCACATCTTACGTTCGATAGGAAGCCGTGAAGAATTTGGAACAGGGGTGCGGTAAGATCTGACTTGCAGTTTTGGAAAATCGGCCCAGCAGTGAGAGGGCGCTTGGCCAGCACAGGGCGAAATACAGTTATACTTGCTTTTCACAGTGGTCCTTTGAGCTTGTTAAAGCAGTTTTATTCTCTGCTGCTCTGATGAGGAAACTGAGAATTAGGTAAGGTAAGTGATTGGTTATGGGTGCCACAATGATAGCACTAGCGTTTGTGCAGTTAATAGCAGTGATTTGTATTGATTGTGTGCCAAGCACTGTGCAGAGTATTTAAAATACAAGAAATTTAGGTTTTCCAAAAACTTTTGAATAGAAATTGTCACCTCCATTTTTAAACTAAGAAAACTAAAGCTTTAAGGATTATGTAACTTGACCAATATAACTTATTTAATAGGTGGGCAACTAAGATTCAAATTCAGGTAATGGCTTTTATACCTTAGGCCTAATACTGAACCAGCCTAACAGTGTAAACCAGAGTTCGGAAAATTACAGCCCAGCGGCCTAATCCAGTGTCACCCATAGCGCCCATGACCATGTAAGCAGTGAATGGTTTTTACATTTTAAAAAAGTTGAAAAACTCAGAAGAATATTTCATGACGGGTGGAAATTATGTGAAATTTAAATTTCAGTGTCCATAAATAAAGTTGTGTTTGGAAAAGAGTCATTCCCATTTGTGCAGATGTCGTCTGTGCCGGCCTTCAGACGGCAACAGCAGAGCTGAGCAGTATGTCAAGAGCCCACAGAGCCCACAAATCCTAAAATATTTACTATCACATCCCTTACAGAAAAGTTTGCCAACTCTGTATGAACTGTTAAACTCTCCAACTTCTGCTTGAGTTTTTTTAGGGCAGCCATAACTTTTTTAGTAAGTTTCACAGAAAAGATGGGTAGACATCAACATTCCAATGCATTTTTAGCGGGAGAGAAGGAACCAGCATAAACTAGAAGGAAGCATCAATGTGAGTTTCTGTAAACCAGTAGTAAAAAGAATTAGTTTTGTCTTTTACTCAATGGCTACTTTATTGCAGAAAATACAGAATCATTTCCTGAGCCTGGGTGAAATAATGTAATTCAGAACTTTGGTGACTAATTCCTTCAAGGCCAGAAGGAAGGTTTTTTTTGGTTTTTTGTTTGTTTGCTTTTTTCACAAGTTATTTCCACAATATTATATGACACCTAATAGTCCTAATTTCAGCAGAAGCATGGCCAACAACCTGATCATTTGTACAACTTTCCTATGGGATAGACAGCACTTCCATTTTTTAAAGAGCATTTCAGATTGCAGGAGATTGAAGAACTTTGACATTGTAGTACTATGTGATAATACATCACGGATATGAGGAACAAATGCTAAGACTCACTGGGGGAGGGGAGCTCTACCATTGCTTCTGTTATAAACACAATGTCCTTTGCCACTTAACAAAATGAGAATTATGAATTCTCAAGGAGAATTAAATGTAATATTTTCCTAGTGTTTCTATTTATCATTACCTATTTACACCAAGATAATATAACTTACACTCATTTATTTATATATTTATTTTTCATGATGCAGATTCTAAAGGTGTTCCAGTTCCAGCTCAGTGTTGGTGCTTAAATTAACATAGGTCTAAAGTAAGGCTTCCCTAGGGTGTTTTGCCCTAAAAAAGCACTGACTTTCTCCAAAACATGTCCCAGAAAGTATTCTATGCATTATTTCATAATGATTTTTTGTGAAAAATTATTCAGTAGACAGTTTTAATACCCAGAGTATTACCTGCCCTTGGAAATTCATGATGTATCTGAGAATATTAAAAAGTCCCAGAAGTTTGAAGGGTTACCTAACAAAACTTTTTCCTGCCCGTACACCCCACTCTTCATCTGGATCTGCTGGGATACCTAATGCCGTTGGCGAAACACTGCTGTATGTGATAGAGGAGTCTGAGCTGATGCCCTGTTTGACAATCCACAGGAGGTCAGTTGGCCTGCGTTTTATCTTTTCAGCGAAGAATGCTATTTAGGGTTCAGCAGCCAGCCTGAACCCCATTGGCCTAGACCTTCCAAGAGGCACCACAATTGACAATTCAATTTCAGAAACAATTTCATTTCCAGGGAAAACACTCCTATAAAATTGTTCCATAAGCCACTCACAAAAACAGCATTTACATTACTTTTACATATATTAATATATATCAGCATGTATATCAGAAGATATATACTGAAAGCTCTGCCTTATATGCGCTATAGTTTAAAAAAATAAGTATTAAATTAATATCCTTTCTGTATGACAGTATTTTTTTTTCCTTAAAGATTTAATGAAAGCAATGTTGTTAGCATCATGTTTATTGAAAGATACGAGGGAAGTAGTTTTCTACCAAAATACATTTTATAGAGTAGTTAGACATTCTTAACAGAACCAATCCTCAAAATATTTATTACTGGGAAATTGTTTTGTTTCCTGTTTTGAGGTTTATTTTTTTCAGAGTTGCATTGATAAATTATGCCATTTTTATGTGGATTAAAGCTCTGATTTCCTAACATCTTTTATAAAAAAGGGATGTTCATTTACTTGATTCATAAACGTTAAGAAAGCATGTGTTAGAATAAGTTAGTTAAACTTTATGTGGAAACTGATGAGAGATATATTTTGATTTGCCTTCATATTATGTTTTATTATAATGAAATTGAGTTAAACTAGATAAAATAGTTAACATAATTAACCTAGGTAATTTTGTTTTCTCTTGGGGGGATGTTTTTGTTTGGTTTTTGTTGTTTTGTTTTGTTATTTTCTTTGGCTTTGGCTAAATGGTACTTAATATCACCATTTACCTTTGTCAAATGCATTGTCTTCTTTCAAATATTAGCCTCTCACCTGCTATTTGTAGTACATGTGTACTTTTAAGTTACTTTCCTATGGGCATGAGTGTGAAATTTCAAATTTTAGCCTCATTATTGGCTGAGCTAACTGGACCACTTTCTGTTTTAATATGTGAACACATTAACCACTTTATAGTAATCACAATATAGAGATTTTTAATTATATTTTATTTACATCAAACTAACTTGTTTACATGTCATATATACTCTCTGAAGTTCTTCTAGAATATCTCCTATTTAGCATTAGTTGAGCACTTAAGGTATTTGTTAATAGTTACTAATAAAGTTTTAGTTTCATCCAAGTATTGCAGTCCAGGGGGACCTTATGATTTGTCTGTAATATCTGCAATAAACATATTAAAGAAGGACTTGTGCCATAGGAATTTAATTTAGTTAAACGACATACATGAAAGTTCTAGCAACAGGAGGTATCGTGCTCACAGGGAGAAGGCTGAAGTACTCAGCTCACTACTTTGGTCGTTTATTTATTGGTGACCTAAGGGCAAGTTTGTTCAGCTTGTTTTTTACAGAAGATAATAACATTTAAGAGGTTTTGAGAAGTGACAAGCAAAATTCTTAAGAAGTAACCAGTGTTTTACTTTTAAAACACTGTAGGTCTTGATATAAATATTTGTACCCTCACTTTAAAACAAACAAAAAGCCTATCTATAACCAAAGCAGGTTTGGCAGTTTTTGGAAATATACAGAACTAGTAAATTGATTTTGAATATGCAAAGAGTCAACTTTGCATTACCAGTAAGTTCCTAATTTAAAGGGAAAATTGCTTGGCATTAAAATGAGGAGATACCGATAAAATCTCCTGAACAGAAAGGAAAGCTTTGTAAAACATTTCAATACGATGTTTCTATTTTTATTTTTGACCATAGAAGCTATGGGAAGCAAAGCAAATATCAGGTGGTAGAGAAAGATAATTTAAGTCTTTTCCTGGGATTGTAACTAGGCATTTGTAGATTCAGATCATTTCAATCCAACAAATATATGATATTTATCTGCTCCTTGCTAAAGAATTCAAAGGCAACACCAAAAAAGAGCCTGTACCAGGTTATATACTTTAGGAATGGCTAAGGAGTTATGAAAATTACGGAAATTTCTGAATCCTAAAGTTTTGCCATTTAAGCAGAATTGCCACTTAAGAAGAGGAAGGAGATTAGGCAGTGACAAATAATGTTTGAAAATTCTCTTTACCTCATAGCCCATATTTTTTCTGAGGCCCAACCAGAATTCTTTCCATTAATCCTTGTTAGGTTAACATATCCCAGGGTAGTATTTTGTTTTCTAAAGTAATCATTTTTCCAAAACTTATATAGTATATATTTCACATATGTATTTTTTCCTAAAATAAATTTTAAGCTTCAAAGAAGACTACTATTTTCTTTACTTGAATATACGCAGAAATGCTTATTAGCCTTTGTAATTCTAGACACACATTAACACACAAAATACTGTTAAATGAGGGATGAATAACTGACAGAATCTTTACTACAAGCCAAGAAAAATTAGAAATATACAGAGCAGGTGGGGTTTTTATATATTTGGGCAATGATTCTCCATAAAGAATGAATTCTGTTACATGTAAGTCAGGATAAGGTTCAGGAACGTTAGGAATGAATGAGGAGTCTAAAGGACTTAACTGACGCGTATCTCAAGGAAGGAGGGTCAGGCAGTACTTGGGAAAGAGAGAGGGAGAGGGAGAGAAGGATTGGAAAAGGCAATAGAAATTGCATATCCCACTTAGACTTAAAAAATATTTTTCCTTTATGGAAAAATTTAAAACATTCTATTTTCATTTCTCTTTATTCTCGCACTATCACTGACATGTAGGGGATGCCAAAACGCTGGGTTTTATTATTTTAGTTGATTTGAGAATTAGTATGGAGTAAGAAAAAGCACATACATACGAGGTCTATCCAGAAAGTATCCAGCCATGGAATATGAAAAATAGAGACATTTATTGAAGAAGCTATAAGAAACATTGTACATAGGACAGTGACGCCTCAGTCCCCTTCAAGTTGGCACCTTGGGACCTCACACAGTTCTCCAGTCGACATCAGCCGCCCCGTCGTGTTTTCCTCAACCTCATTGACGATCTGAAATCTCTTCCCTTTCAAAAGCGATTTTAGTTTTGGGAAAAGCCAGAAGTCGCAGGGTGCCAAATCTGGGCTGTAGGGGAGCTGAGAGACCTGGGTGATTTGATGTTTCACAAAAAAACTAACTGCACCAGATGTGATGCATGAGTGGGAACATTGTCGTGATGAAGCTGCCAATCACCAGTTGCCCATAGCTGTGGCCTTCAGCATCACCTGAGTAGTTTCCCGTGGAGGAATGTTCAAGCTTAACACAAAATTTAATGCAGATTTGTTGCTGTACTTGTTCAGTCATTTTAAATGTGTTGACCACATAGTACACGTGCTCAGTCAAGGGCGTCTAATGGCCTCCACTGACTAGTACAGTGAAGTTGTCATAGTTCACACATGCACGTGCCAGTCCACTCTCCTTGGCTGCCAGGTTGCATCGATGTAGCGCAAACTGTCCTCATTATATTAACAGTGGCTGACTTCTTCTGGACAGACCTCGTTACATGCAGTCCAGAAATGGCATATGTTGGATAGATAATCTATATTTGAGCTGTTTAATGCATCATAGACTCTTTCAACATCCTGTTAGGTGGACAAGTGTTTATCTCTCTTTTGTAACAGGGAAACTGATGTCAGAGAGTAACCTGCTTACGATCAGGAGCCCCTGGACGAGTACTCCAGAGCCCAAAAACAGTTTATTTCCATAAATGCCATTGTCTTTCATTTTGGAAAGTAACAGTAACAGTATTTAGGTGCTAATATTCATGTGCCAGAACCCTTTTCCACTGCACTACATTAATGGCAGTTTTACCACTTCTAACTAGGGTGCCACAGTAAATTTTCTATGGCCTTCTACCCTTTGTGACAGCATGGATGGACCTGGAGAACATTATGTGAAGTAAGCCAGTCAGAGAAAGGCAAATGCCGTGTGATTTCACTCACACGTGGAATCTAATGAACAAACTGAACTAACAGCAAAATAGAGACAGACTCAGAGACGGAGAGCAGGATGCAAGCTAGTGCAGGGTGAGGGAGGTAAGGGGTGGAGGGCTTAAGCAAAAAGAGGAAAGGACTCATGGACATGGGTAATAATGTGTTGGTTGCTGGGGTGGGGAGGGGAGTATAGAGGGGACTAAATGGTAATGGAAAATAATACAATAAAGATTCAATCTAAAAAAATGGTAATGGAAAAAGATTTTTAAAGAGTCTAACTTTGAAGTTTCACTCCAACTCTAAAAAAATAAGTAATGCATTAGTTGTCTACAATTACATAAGTTCAGTAAAAACATTAATCCCAGATTTAAATTGGAAATACTATTATAAACTTGTGATTTAAAAAAAATACTTATTTCTAAGCTCGAGTCACTGAAAAATCCTAGGGGAATGATAGATCATTTCTAGCACCCAGATTATGATCTCTAATACCATTTCTCATTAAAGGAACCAAAGATCTTCAGAGTGTGACTCCTTGATTTCTGGGACAGGAACTATGGAAGATGAGCTTGTAACATACTGACATACAGCAAATAAGGAAGCTATTGAAGATGACAGGGACATATCAAAAAACTCAGGAGACAACTCAAAGAGTTCCCACTACACAAAGATTGACAATTTGAACATCAGTAATAACTGCACTGGATTGAAGCTCATCAAATATGTTTAAATTTACTAGTTCATAATGATACTTTAAAAAGGGGCAGAATTATTATCACCATTAGAGTATACTAAGGAACAAATTCATTATTTTGAAAACACATAACTAAATAAAAGGAAGTTAGCATTTGTCTAGACTTTATGGATTGTCTTGGTAATCAAAAACTAGTAAGTAAAAGTGTCTCCCCCTAGATACCCTCCCGCCTGGAAATGAAAAAGGAAAAGCAGAGTTAAATTATCATTTTATAATCTTGAATGTAACAATGATCACCGTGGCTCTTAATATCTAAAAAGAGAGACGATCAGACGTGTATGCCTCTCGAGGCAAGTATACGGTACCAGCTATGCAGTGTTTTTGCCAAAAATCGAATCCGAACCTGAGCTTACCTCCAGATCCAGTTTACAGGAATAGGGGATAGATGAGCATGATACCCTGGGGATGTAGCCAGTAATGCGCAGAATGTGGGAAACGCTTTGGTGTAGTTTCTTCAGCAAATTGCAAAGAAAAAAAAGGAGGAAAAACCTGTAAATTCAGAAGACATAAGAGACATATCAACAAATTGCTACTATGGGCTTTATTTGAATTACAGTCCTAATAAAAAATGTTTTTAAAATTATGAGGTAATATATGATATTAATATTTTCAAATATACTATCATGATTTTTTGCTTTACTTTTAGACATGTTTATATATTTATAGATAAAATTTTCTAGGTCACAGCTGGATGGCAGTGTATTATGGTAATCTTTATTTTAAAACATTTCATAATAAAATCTTAAATAAAGCTTATTTGGGAGGCTGTTGTGTTTTTCTCTTTGGTTACCTAATGATCAGCTTCAAAACAGTGTATTGCCATATTTTAAAACAAAATTAATTTTTTTTAAACAGGGTGCATATGGCCCTTATTCCCCTGATGAGTGCATATCTTTGCCAGTTTATGCAAGTGCCGAAAGGGACCGTGTGGTGACCAATGTCCATGTTCCATGTGGAGGTGACCAAGACCAGTGGATCCAGTGTGGAGCAGCTCTGTTTCTAAAAAATCAGTAGAATCTAGCAAAAGAGATGTTTATTGTTTAAGCTTTAAATAAAATACACATTGAATCTGCATTTGAAATGTTAATTCAGAATATTAGCGTGGCGTTACCCTGTGTTGTTGATCTCATTGGGTTTTTATTTTAATGGGTAATAATAGCACAGTACTTTAATGATTTAGGTAAGATGTTTAAAATAGTATATTTAAGGAATCATTAATAAATGTGATGCCTACTATGTTTCCATCATAATTATTTAATAAAATATAAGGTAATCTTACCATCTTCTAATATTTAAAGTGATAAAGATCCATGTTGTTTTCACAGGACAAACCACAGTTTAATAAAATAGCTCTCATTTGTAGAATTTTGTTCAAAACTAATGGACTATATATGACCAATAATGATAACTGAGGCTTAGAGAGCACTGACTCCATGATGCTAGGCACTACTCCAAGTGATTGATAGGTAGGTAGGTAGGTAAATACACAGGCAGGTAAGTAGACAGACACACATACATAGATGCATAGATACTATATTCATTTTAATGTTCGTTTTACTAATGAGAAAAATGAGACATTGTTTAAGTGACTTGCGTAGCTAATAAATTGGTAAAGTGACAAAGGAGAAAACTGACTCTTTGAGCTCTCCCACCCTCCAGAAAAGAACAAAGTCGGCAAAGGCACGTTCTCCGGCACGTATCTGCTCAGAGCCGAGTGCGCAGACAGAAGTGAGCAGGGCTGTTGCTGCACCACCAGTTGATCAGTTCTTCATCTTGACAGATCCCTGCTCCAGTGGCGTTTCTGACAAGAAGATAAAATGAATTGACAATGCCAGTCAAAATACTTGTTACATTACATATTTTCACTGAAAAGTTACCTTTATAAAACTAAGGAGAAGAATATAGAGGGGCAGGGCATGCTTTGGATTGTGAATTTAGCTCTCAGAACTGTCAGCCTGAGCTTCCCTTACCTCAGATGGCGCGTGCCCTCTGCGCGCGCAGTCCTGTCCTAGGGCGTTGCGGGTTTTCTGTCTCTGTCACTATATTAAGGGAAAAAAATCAAAACCACTTTTTCTTTTTTTACTTATGAAGAACACAAGTATTTCAAACGTGTGTGTGAAGAATAAGTATAAAGAATACTTTCATTTGTAGTATAAAGTATACCGTAGAATAGAGCATAAAGAATAATAGAATGAACACCTGTGCCCAACACACAGCTTCAGAAAAAGAACACCCGTTACTCCACCTAAGCTCTTTAATATTTTTTCCGTGTTTTATTTCCCACCTTCCACCCATGACAATGATTCCCGTAATTTTTGTTTTGTAATTCCCTTGAGTTTCTTCGTAATTTTTCTCAATGAGAACGAATCCCTAAAATATATTTTATATTTATGCTTAACTAGACATACATTTATTTCTAATCTTTCCCCATCAGTTTTTTACTTAAAAACTTTCATTAGGAAAAAATGAGTTAATTTCTTTCTCAACAGCATCATTGTGGATAATGATGAAAGGGGCACGGGACTCAAATCCCTTTGCGGGGAGGCTCAAGCTGCCCACAATCCCTGCCCCTCCCCACTTTGGGCGCCTGGGGGTGTGGAGGAGGAGGAGAAGGGACAGGGCAGGGCATGACTGATTAAAGAATAATAGAAGGCACTGGCGGGCTTTAGCTTGGGCCTGTGGGAGCAGGACAGTCAGGGTCTCTCTGACATGCAGGCCTGGTGCCAGCCCTCTCCCTTCCCTTCCTTGCTTTTGGCTTTGGTCTTGGGGTTGCAAGGTTTAGTTATGCAGATTGTCTCCTGGCTCTGGGCATAGTACCACACCTTCTCCAGGGTGCCTAGGTGGCTTTTGGTGCCCAAGCCGCCATCACAAGATCCCCAGCTCCCAACCAGTACTTGCAGGGAGCTCCAAAGTCCTTCCACCTATGCGGCACCCTGCACAGGATGCAAGGCGCCTGGGCTCCACAGGTACCTTTGCTGAAACACACTGCAGCAGTCCTGCGGCTAGGGGTGCAAGTTCAATCCATGCTCTTGCCCTCAGGGCGGGGCCACCCTTCTTCACTTTGTCTTTCCTTTTCGTCACTGGGGAAGAGTAGCCACAGGGTGAGAAGGGCAAACGGAGGAAACCTGGGTGCCGCGTCCCACTGCTGTCCCACTGCTTCGCTCTCTCCCACTCTGGGCCACAGCACTCAGGCCACTGTGCCCCCTTTTTAGTCCCATCACTTTTTATACAGTTTTTATTTTTATGTAAATGGTATGCAGCGAGTTCTGCCTGGAAAAAGTCCAGCCATTATTAATGCAACGAGAACCATGTAACTTGGCAGCCAAGGAGAGTGGACTGGAATGCACATGCGTGAACAATGACGACTTCACTATACTAGTCAGTGGGGCAGTAGATGCCGTTGAGTGAGCATGTGTACTGTGTGGCCAGCACATTCAAAATGACAGTAGAGCAACGAATCTGCATCACACTTAGAGTTAAACATTCCTCCATGAAGACTATTCAGATGATTCAGAAGGCAGCAGCTATGGGCAACTGGTGATTGGCAGCTTCATGAGGACAACACACCCACTCATGCATCACATCTCATGCAGAATTTTTTGGCAAAACCTCAAACCACCCAGGTGACTCAGTCCCCACACCACACAGGTTTGGCACCCTGTGACTTATGGTGTTTCCCAAAACTAAAATCACCTTTTAAAGGGGAGAGACTTAAGACCTTCGATGAGATTCAGGAAAATACAACAGCAGCTGATGGCGACTGGGAAAACTGTGCGAGGTCCCAGGGAGCCTACTTGAAGGGGACTGAGGTGTCATTCTATGTACAATGTTTCTTGTATCTTCAGTAAATGTCTCTATTTTTCATATTATATGGCTGGAAACCCTCGACAGACATCGTGTATTCTGTGACCTTTCTTTTCCTCAGTATGAATGTATGGATTGACTACAATTTACCTAGTCTCCTCTTGAGAAACATTTGAATTGTTCTGGCTTTTTACTATTACAAACTATACTGCTATAAACTTTGTCGGTGAGTCTCCTGACATACATTTACAAAGCTTCTTCTAGGACATACACGTAGCAGGGGAATTGTTGAGTCCCCAGTAGGAGTATCATCGACTTAATCATTTGGAAAATCATTTGCCACTATCTCATTAAGTTCCTTAACATATTTTAAGCACTTGAAACAGTACCTCGCATTAGTTTCATCATAATTGTGATTATGAACGTAGTTGAACAAATGTACTGTCACACTGCATATGAGTTCTTGTCATTCCGAGTCCTTATTGATACCATTTCTGAAAATTTCGTAGATATAAAATGGTATTACATAGTAGTTTTAATTTACATTTTCCTATTTACAAATAAAGTTAAGCAGTTTTCTTGTTTTATTATTGTCCATTTGAGACTTCTGTAAAATGCTCTTTTTATCTTTTGCTCAATTTTTCCTATTGAGTTGTCTCTTTTTTTTTTTTGATAATTTTTTTTTTAACTCAAATGTAATAGAATTTTTCAGACTTCCCTTTGGCTTGTTTTCCCAGGAAAAGGTCATTAAAATGCCATTTTTTCCTTCACATTTTAAAGTTTTGGTTTTTGTTAGTAGAGTGACTCCAAATAGTAACCTTAAATCAGAAATCAAATAAAGCCATGTACAAATCAAAAACTCAGTTGCATGTCATTTTTCTAAACAGTTACCTGCTAAGAATGTAAGCATCCATTAGTTTTTGTTAGAGGTGAAATTAAAACTGTAAGACAAGTGAGTTCTAAACAGAAATTTGACTGAGCTTCATGCAAACACACTTGGAATGTCCCTAGGTAGGTAGGCTTTGGGGGAAAATTGTCAGTACAGAGTTTTAGAGCCAAAACTACAAATTGCTTCAGGCTCCAATTTAGCTTAGAAGAATATGGGTTATATCTAGAAGAAACATAAAATAACAAGCTTTGCATAATCATAAATTCACTAATGGTCTGTTTTACTACTAATTCTAGTCACTTAATTTCCTGACCATTAGCTACCTTGCCAAGTCTCATCTATACTTAAGTGTCTGTAAATGCTTTTTCTTTTTGTTAAGTACAAGATTTGTCAGTTCTAAGGTCGTATTGTTATCAATGGAGCACATTTGCACCATATAGGAGTCCACCAATTTAGACTGGTCATCATTAGATAGAAAATTTACATGTCTTAAGGTATCAAGTGTCTTTAGAGTTATACTGAAAAAACATGTCTACCTAAGAAGCAAAAAAATGAAAAATCTAATTCAGTCTAAGAGTTGATCTGCAGAATTTTGTGAGTAGATAGTATAGCAGTAATGCGTCTAACTTATATTCATGAACAAGGGCTTCCTGCATAAAAGTTAAGTTTTGAAGCTCATCATGCAGTGACAGCAACAACTACAACAACAAAAGAAAAGGTCTAGTCTGACAGCCAGGACAATGAAAACAACTTTCTGGATACTTATAGTCTAGACTTTCACTTAAAGTGAAACGGTGTGGAAAACTGCTGTAGACAAGGTTCCTGCCCAGGAAGCGATAGGAGACAGGAGGGACAGGCTAGAGCCGGGAGCGGAAGGGGCACAGGAGGGCCTGCCAGGCTTGCTGATAGCCACATACCTCACACCCACCATGTCTGCCTCACTACTTTGATCCCTCACTCCAAGACTTCCTTCCTCTTCCCTATGGGCTTCTCTCTCCATGCAAATTCAGGCTGCGCTTGGGGCCCTGGAGTTGCATAGCCCATGTGAAAACTAGGGCACCAGGAAAGAAGGGGGGATAGATTATTCATCTTTTCCTACGAGCCAGCTGGGCTTGTACAACTCGCTTCTTCAGGGCAATGTCTCCAAGCTGGGAAAACGGTATGCTTGGCTATCTGCGGCAGAAGCAGAAGGATCTCACAGGAGACTGAGTAGAATGGCTCTTTAAGGAGAAGCTGTGCAAGATTCGACCCCGAGAGCCTCAATAATTCATTTGCAAGGTCAAATAGTCCCTTATAACAATAGTAAGGACCACATGTGCATAATGCTTTATCATTTATGGAGTAATTTTACATACATTATCACAATAACCCTGTGAGGGTCACGGACCAGGTATTAGATGGGAGGAGTAATCCGAAACTTAGGGAGGTTAAACCATTTGTTCAAATTCAGAAACCCAAGTTCCATCTTCTCTTTTTTTCTTAAAGCATTACTTAGTTTTATTGTTAAGTTTTATACTGTTTTATTACTTAGATATGTACATTTTCTTTTGTTTATTGATGTTCGGTTACAGTTGTCCTGCCTTTTTCCCCATTGCTCTCCCCTGCTCCCCCTCCCACGGTCAATCCCCCCTTATCCCCCGTGTCCATGCCCATGAGCCCCCTATTCATGTTCTTCAGCTTGCCCCGCTAAAGAAAACAACAAAATGGAAAGGGAATCAATCATATGGGAAACATATTTGCCAATCATACTCAGACAAGGGTTTGATCTCCAAAATATATAAAGAACTCACACAACTCCACTCCGGGAAGATAAACAACCCAATTAAACAATTGGTAACAGACCTGAACAGACACTTCTCCAAGGAAGACATACAGAGGGCCCAGAGACATGTGAAAAAATGCTCAACATCGCTAGCCATCAGAGAGATGCAAATTAAAACCACCGTGAGATACCACTTCACACACATCAGAATGGCCATCATTAACAAATCAACAAACAACAAGTGCTGGTGAGGTTGTGGAGAAAAGGGAACCCTACTGTTGGTGTGAGTGCAGACTGGTGCAGCCATGTGGAAGACAGTATGGAATTTCCCCCAAAAACTAAAAATGGGACTGCCTTTTGATTCAGCGATCCCACTGCTGGGATTATACCCTAAGAATTCTGAAACACCCATTCAAAAGAACCTATGCACCCCAGTGTTCAAGGCAGTGTTATTTACAGTAGCCAAGTGCTGGAAGCAACCTGAGTGCCCTTCGGTAGATGAGTGGATCAAAAAACTGTGGCAGATTTACACAATGGAATACTATGCAGAAAGAAAGAAGGGGCTACTACCTTTTGCAACAGCATGGATGGAACTGGGGAGCATTATGCTAAGTGAAATAAGCCAGGAGGTGAAAGACAGATATCAGCTTCCGTCTTTAAAATCAATTGGTAATACTTATAGCTCACACTGCTAGCCAGTGGGAAAGATCCCTTGCCTGGTTCCAGCATTCTTTGCTTTCTGTTGATGGACAGAACAAGTTCTCATTCCTTTGCTACTCTTAAGACTTGTCTTAAATACTGTATATACACAGACAGACATATATATATACACACGCATGAGAATGTGTATGTATACACAGACACATACAGGATGGGGCAAAAGTAAGTTTACAGTTATTTGTATGGAAAATAATATAATAATAAATAATAAAATAAGAATAAACTGTTTCATAACTATAAACCTATTTTTGCCTACCCTGTGTGTATGTATGGGTATGTCTACTGTGTGTGTGTTTGAGCAAAAGATAAGCTCTGACAAAAATTTTTCACATGGAAAAGGGGGCTATAAAAATGGTCCATTGACTGTACTCTTCAAAAATATTTGTGTCGTATAAGACAAAACAAGGCGGGAGACTGCGCCAGGTTAGAGGGGACAAAGGAGCTGCACTGAGTAAACGCAGTGTGTGTTGAGGGAAAACCGTGCAGGGGAGGATGTTTCCGGGCAGGTAGATTGACAAACGGAAATACGGACAATAGATTAAAGCTCTGTTTTAATATTAAATTCGCTGAAGCTGGTAGCTGCGCTCTTGGCACGTAAGAGAGTGTTTTCTTTCTTAGGAAGCACGCACTGGACTACTTAGGAGCAAAGTGCCACGATGTGCAGAGCACATTTTTTAAGTGTTCGGGAAAAGAATAACATGTATATTATGCTTATAAAGAAAGCAAACAGTACAAAAATGTTAATAATAGATGAATCTGGGTAAAGCATATAAATATTCTTAGACTTTGTTCTGGGATTCGGTGAAGTTACTTGGAAATGGTTTGACGCTTTCAGATTTGCATTTAACATCTGCCACCCGGGACCACAGTACTGCTCACTCTAGGGCCGATTATTCCCCACTGCCGAAACCAAGAACATACCGTGCGCTCCACCGAATGCTCTGTGAATCTCCCAGTTTTCTAGTTTTTCTGGTGGGATCAGGCACTGTTCCGGGCGCCGTCGCCTCTAATCATTTTCAGTGTTTTCTTCCACGGCTTTGAGTAGTTGCCTCACGCATAGGAGCCGCTCAGTGCTTACTTGAGCACTCACCTCTCTGCAGGTCCCTGGGGTTTCTCTCTGCACAACTCTCTTGTCTCTAGTGCTCTTTCTTGAGAGTGCTAGCTACCCTGGACTCTCAGCAGCAATACTGCAATTACAGAATTGGCCGAGCTCTGCCTAGGTTTTCTTTCTCTGTGCTTCAGCCTAGAAATGTTCTCAAGGCAGTAAGATGGGACAATCATAGGGTTCACTGCTACTTTGTATATTTTGCTCATTTTTTGGTTATTTTAGATGGGAGGGTAAATGCATTGTTGCTCCATCTTGGTTGGAGGCCAATATCCTATACAGTTTTGTATCCTACTTTGACTCGACCAACTTTCATTGAGCCTCCACTCTGGTACAGGAGCCATTCATAAGGACCGAAACCATCCAGGCATGGCCTGTAGATGATTTGCTGGTAAAGGAGGGAGGCGTATAGTCAGGAAGTGGCAAGAAGTATGGATTAGTTGGAGTTTTAAGAAAGTAGCAGATAAGAAACAAAGAACTGGTTTGTGAGGATTTCTTAAACAAAGTAAATTGCTGAATGAAGATTTGAATTAAAAATCCAAATCCAAACAGTAGCAACATTGCATCTGTGCCCAGACCTCGGCAATCTTGAAGGACTCAGCTATTGCTGACACAAGCTATTGAGCTTTTGGGCTCCACTGGGGTTTTTTTCAAGGAGACAGGAACTATAACTCTTCCCTAGCTTTTTGGGTTTTTCCCACCTACTGGTTGGGGATAAAGGGTTGAGGAATAAGTTCCGCAGAAGGTAGAGAGGAAATACCTCCCGGTCCTGCTTAACCAGAGTGTGTGGACACCCCTTCCTTAACCCAGCTTCTCCCTCTTCCCTTTGGCCTCCCTCCCGCAAAGGCCCTTCACGCTCCAGTTTACACATCCTCTTCCCTTCCATCTATGAAACATCCTTGTTTAATCAAATTCACTGCTCCTGAACAAAGGATATGGATGCGAGACCTATGTTAGACTTTGGACCTATTGTATTAGTTCCGGTACTTAACAGTGATTATATCTTTTTGTTAATGTCTAATCTCAACTGACTTTTGGGGTCCTGTGCATTCTACGGGCATTGATGCCCACCGCTGACCAAGACATAGAAACAGGAATTTGATACAAATTCAGAAACCAAGGAGTATTGCAGTGGCTCTAAACTTTGAATCACATTAGAATTACTTGCAATGCTTTTTTTAAAAAACCCTAAGCCTATGTTCTGTGTCCATTTCGAATTATTGGTGAGGATGGTTCCTAGGCATTGATATTTTTAAATAAACTCAGTGAGTTCTTGTACTCTGCACCTAGGACTAAGAGTCACTGGACTACTAGATACGTAAGATCACAGTTAAGAGTTAACGGGTGATAAAAACTAAAAGTTTTAAATTTTTGTTTAAAAGTAAATGGTAAGAAAATTTATATTTTCACCATACTAAGAAGACTTAGTAGATCATAGGCCAGGGCCATATCTCTAAAGCGAAAAGACTAAGGACATTTTAGGAAAGGGGATGTGTAAGTTTCATTTGTAAGTATTTTTTTTCCCACGAGTTGCAATGTTATATAATTTAAATCCATTGACCCAAAACATTAGCCAAGTTTTTTTTCCCCATTTTTGGGGTACATTTTATTGATTATGCTATTACAGGTGTCTCACATTCTCGAGTAGGTATACTTTTAAGGGACTGAAAAGGCCAGTAGGGTGACAAGGTGTTGGAAACAGATACCACGCACAGGAGCAGCAGTTGAAGGAACAGGAACTGGCACCAGAGCAGCTGTGAAATTCTCGGCACCCTCCACAGCTCCCTCCTTACCTCCAGGAGCACCCAGAAATACTGCTTAGAGAGCATTGCTTAGTCAAATATCAATGAACAGCCAAGTTCAAGACGGCTTTTTGGTTATAAATATAAAGCTTGGAAATATTACACAATTAAAACAATTAAAAAATGTTTCAACTTTCTGTCTCAAAAGGAAGATTAAAAAAAGAGCAAGAAATTTATTTCAGCATTAACTGAAATAGAAAGAATGTTGGTCAAGGTCAAATTAAAATCAATGTTATCTTAATACTTAATATAATTTTCTCAACTGGAACCTCAACTCTCCTCGGATCCACTCCAGGGACAAGCTCTAATGAGATTTAAAGAAAATAACATGATGGATTCTTTTATATCTAATGTGGTTTAGAGTGGTCCTGCTTATGTCACCAAACAACATTCAGAATAGCTCTTTGTTTTGTATTTTACAAAAAAATTCTCTAAATGTCAAATAATCTTTTTTTATACTACTTAACCATTTCTATGTCTTAACAGTAAAGTTTAATTTTTTTCTTTTTTTATTGTATTTTTGCCATTACCATTTACCCCCTGACGCTCCCCCTACCCGCCACAACCACCACACGGTTGTCCACGTCCATGAGCCCTTTTTCCTGTTTGCTCAGTCTCTCCAACCCCTGCCGTCCCTCCCCCAGAGCCGTCAGCCTGCTCTCCGTCTATGAGTCTGTCTCTATTTTCCTTGTTAGTTCAGTGGGTTCATGAGATTCCACATATGGAAAACAATGACGATCACAGCGGGGTTGCCAGGGGAGAAAAGAGGAGCGATTCAGAAAAAGCCAAAATGAGACAAGTGGCCCCAGACCATAGTGCAACAAAAACCATTTTAGGATGTAGACAGACACCAAAGTTAGCAATCTGCCAGGGACAGCAAGAAAGAAGAGTCCAAAAGGTAAGGAGTGGCAGGCTGTCCATGACGGGCACGAAATACATCACCCACGAGGTGACATTTGAGTCCGTGAAAGCCTACCACGTGGATAAAGAGTGTGCCGGGGCGGAAGGTATTGAAGGGAGTCCTGGCATGTGGCCATCCCAGCACCTGCAGAATGAGGGGCATGAAAGTTGTACTCATTGTCCATTTCTTTGTGAAATACTTTCTAATAGTGTCTCAATCTTACTTAGATTCCTTATATTATATATTCTCCTACATTCATAGTTTGTTATGGTACTGGTAATGGTAAGTAATAATTTATTCGATGACAGCTTTGCTGGGTATGGAAGAAGCTGAGGTTTCTGGCTTGGGCGATGGGTGCTGTTTGTGTCTGAGAGCATTTAGGAGCGGGGATAGGTTCACGGATGTAAGATGAATTAATCTGGCTGTGGACATCTTGATTTTGAGGTGGCAGCCAGATACTTGTGTGTAAATCTCCAAAACACAAATGGAATCATGGACCTGGGGCTCAGGAAAGAGCTTGGACGTTATTGACAAATCAGTGACAGGTGAGAGCTTGGCGGTGGGTGAAGTGCCCCCAGAGAAGGGGAGCCTCGGCAGGGTGAACACTGAACCCTAAAGACCACCCGTTTTCAGGAGGCTGGTGTCAGAGGCACTAGGGAAAGACACAGAGTGAGAAGCAACAGAGGAGTAGAAGAGAACTAAGAGCGTGATTTTCAAACTTGTCTGCAGGCTCAGAGGTACGTTGGGCACTCATTTAAAAGGTAGGATTCCTGGGCCCGGATCAGATCTTCAGAATCAGAACCGCTGGGAGTGAGACCTGGGAATCTAACTTTTAATGAACTTCTCAGGTTATGACAGACATTATCATAGAAAGAGGTGTTACAGAATCTAAGACAGTACACTTTCTCGAGGGAGAAGTGGGTAATATTTTCAAATGGTTTACAAAAGTCAAACTTCATAGAAAAATCAAATAAAAGCTAGATTGAAAAACTGAACACTGGATTTTGCAATTAGTAGATTCTTGGTGTCCTTAATGAGAACAAATTTTGCACAACAGTGGAGGTAAATGCGACATTACTTTCTAGATCGTAACTTTTTTTTTTAAGAAAAAATAGAGGGCAAATTTTTTGAGACAATCTATGTCTTTCTGCTACTTTTTAGAAATTTCATGATTTTTTATTTCTGTAGTACCATGTCACCTCCCCTCTAGGAAATGTCAAACCTGTTTCTTCTAGTCATGTAGACATGTTAAAATAACTTTTTTAAAGAAATCACTTTTGCAAATTTTCCTTACTTTTAGTTCGAAGATAAGAATTTTTTTTTCTTAAAGGTTGAGAATACCATTAAAATGTATTCTAATACTAGAGTCTCCTTATCATTTTTTCTTCTGGAATCTAGATATCGATTTTAAGTTTTCAGAGTACTTTTAAGTTCTGGAAAGTTTTTTTCAATTATACTCTTGATAAATTTTTCCCATTTGTTCTGTATTCTCCTTTAGGAAATTCAATTAATCTTGGATTGCTTCTTCGTGTCCTATCTTCTATAACTTTGTCATCCACTTTTGAATTGTTTTTTGGTATTTCACAGTCTGTATATGTTCACAGAGTCTATTTTCTGTTCCTTTAATCTGTTTTTGAAACATTAATCCTACTACTCATGATTCCAATCAGTATTTGTTTTATCATGGAATTGGTCCTGCTGTCTCCTCGTTTCATAACGTTGTCGCTATCTTCCACATCCCTGAAAACAGATCACAGATATCCTCATTAGGTTAGATGCTTCACTCTTCTGTTTCATGAGGAAAACCTACATGATGGATTAGAACTGGTTGAAACACAGATTTGCTTCTGCTGTCTTCCGTTTCTTTTGCATTGCCACTTTCTCATTACGGTCAGATTGCTTTTCCTTCCTCTAGTTTGCTTTGATATACTTGTTGATTTGGCCAGAGCCATTGCCTCTGACTGTGTCTCCTGTGCTCACTGGGTTGGGGGCTGGGGGCGGGGGAGCTGGAATCCAACTTGCAGTTGGCTTGCCCATCTAAACCCTCTGGAATAGAGCTGCCACCCCTAGTGAGAAGGCACCTCTTTTTAATTGTCACAGCCATTCTAATTCTCACAGTGCTATCAATGGCTCTTGTTGTCCACACGGAAGATTGCTTTAAAATTTCATTCTAGTAATTTGCTTTTAGTAGAAGGCTACACATTCGAGGCTCCCCTGAAAGCTGTGTAGCAGGTCAGTGACCAGGAATAATGGCAGAGAACAATTCACTTCCAACCACTTCACCTAGTCAACTGTCAATCAAGTGCTTCTTAGTAGAGCTTCTCCTTCGAGGCATGCTCTGTTTTTCACTGTGGTCATCTGTTTTAAGAAATTCAAGGAGCACCCTGGCTGGTGTAGTTCAGTTGGTCAGGCGCTGTCCCACAAACCAAAAAGTCGCTGGTTCAATTCCCAGTCAGGGCACATGCCTCCGTTGTGGGCCAGGTCCATGATCGGGGCACATAGGAGAGGCAACCAATTGATGTTTCCCTCGCACATCAGTGTTTCTCTCTTTCCCCTTCCCTTTCCCTCTCAGACAAAACTGTACTTGAACAACAAGTAAGTAAATAATAAAATCTTTTTTTAAAAAAAGAAATCCAAGAAGCATTTTTTAAAATGACATCAGCTCTTCTTTATAAGAACACTAATCCCATTCATGAGGTTGCTGCCCTTTTAACCTAAGCACCTTCAAAAGCCCCACCTCTTAATACCATCATATTTGGGCATTAAGGTTTCAACATAGAAAGTTTGGAGTAGGACACAACCAGACCATAACACCGTAATAAAGAGAAAGTAAATGAGTAGTTGCCTGGGGTTTGGTGGTCGTGGGAGAGCGACTGCTGCTGAGTACAGTGCTTCTCTCCAGGGTGACGAAAGTGCTCTGGAATTAGCGGTGACGGTTGCAAAAGTCCATGAATATACAAACTCACTGAACTGTATACTTTAAATACAAGAGCTTTGTGGTTAGTGAATTATGTATCAATAAACCCATTGAAAATGTATCATAGATATTTCACCAGTCATTACTTATAGTTGCAAAATAACATTGCATAGTCTATATTTAGTACAATTTCTTTTATTATTCTTATGTTAATGGATTCATATTATTTCCAGTTTCTTTTGCTGCTAACAACAATGTTTTAATAAATATCACTATGTGTACATATTTTTACTTCTGTAAGATAACTACAACTAATTGTTGGATCAAATCACATGTTCCTATTTAATTTTAATAGATGCTGCCAGATTAACTTAAGAAAAGAAAATCATATATATTCTCCTGTCATCACCCTCTCTCCTCCCCTCTGGTTACTGTCAAATTTGCTTTTTATCTCAATGTTGCTGGTTATATTTTGCATACTTATTTATTTTGTTGATTAGGTTCCACTTATGGGTGAGATCACATGATATCTGACTTTCACCACCTGGCTTATTTCACTTAGCATAATGCTCTCCAGTTCCATCCATGCTACTGTGAAGGATAGTAGTTCCTTCTTCCTTTCCGTTGCATAGCATTCCATTGTGTAAATGTACCACACTTTTTTAATCCACTCATTTACTGATGGGCACTTAGGTTGCTTTCAGCTCTAGGCTGTTGTAAATTGTGCTGCTGTGAACACTGGGGTGCATAGGTTCTTTTGAACTGGTGTTTCCAGATTCTTAGGGCATAATCCCAGCAGTGGAATTGCTGGGTCAAAAGGCACTTCCATTTTTAGGGTTTTGTTTTTTTTTCAGGAAATTCCAAACTGTTTTCCACAGTGGCTGCACTAGTCTGCATTCCCACCAACAGTGTACTAGTGTTCCCTTTTCTCCACATCCTCGTCAGCACTTGTTGTTTGCTGATTTGTTTATGATGGCCATTCTGACTGGCATGAAGTGGTATCTCATTGTGGTTTTAATTTGCACCTCTCTGATGGCTAGTGATGCTAAGCATCCTTTCATAGTAACTGATTGGATAAGAAAACATGACCCACACATAGGCTGCCTACAAGAGACCCACCTCAGAACAAAAGACCTACACAGACTAAAAGTAAAGGGTTGAAAAAAAATATTCCAAGAAAACGGACAGGAAAGAAGGCCAGGGTAGCGATACTTATATCAGACAAAATAGACTTCCAAACAAAGGCCCTAAAAAGAGACCCAGAAGAACATTTCATAATACTCAAAGGAAGAATCCATCAAGAAGACATAAATATTATAAACATGTATGCACCCAACATAGGAACATCCAAATATATAAGAAAAACCCCAGCACACTTCAAGAAAGATATAGACAGCAACACACTTACAGCAGGGGATTTTAATACCCCACTGTCAACAGTGGATAGATCATCCAAACAAAATGTCAACAAAGATATTGTGGAGCTGAACGATGCATTAGATCAAATGGACTTAACTGATAGATATAGATATAGATAGATAGATATAGATATAGATATATAGATATATATAACCTTTTATCCCAAAGAAGCAAACCGCACATTCTTCTCAAACACACATGGAACATTTTCAAAGATAGACCACATGATAGGACACAAAACAAGCCTCAATAAATTTAAGAAAATGGAAATCATATCAAGCATTTTGTCAGACCACAAGGGCTTAAAATTAGAAACCAACCTCAAGGAAATAACTCAAAAACATTCAAACTCAAGGACGCTGAAAAGCACATTTTCCTATATTTACTAGGTATTTGTATTTTCTCTACTGTACATTTTCTTTCCTAACTTTTGCCAGGCTTTTAACTAGATTTTCTTTTCTATCACTTTTTACTAATATGAAGGGCTTCCTGATATAGTTGTGCTATTAACTTTTTGCTTGTCATGTGTTTTCTAACTATTTTTTCCATTCTCTCTTATAAAAATTTATTTTGGCTTTGTTCAGAGGTCTATTACCATCTGAAAATTCTCAGTGGCTGAGATTAAATCTATGTATTTCCCTTTATAGCTTCTGGGTTTCCTGTCTCACTTAAGAGCTATACTCTCCGTCTTCACCACAAACCTCATTATATTAATAGAAAAATTACACTATAGTTTGGTTTCATTTTTCACAATTAGATAATCCAAATTTTATATATGATGTGGAATACATGTCTAGTTTTTAATTCATTCAGATGGTGCTCTTCTTTACTCAGTAGCCAATACATTCGGCTTCTGTCGAACAGGTTGTGTTTAATCGCATTTTAAGAAAAGGCATCAACATTGCTAAATTCAAAGACGGAGTTCCAGTCTCCATCTTGCTCATTTTGTAAATGGATCTATCACACTGATTATTCTTTTCTGTCCATTATTCACGTGGCCTTAGGGAGACCAGCGGGTCCTGGCCTCTGTCCCATCTCCCTGGCCCCTCTTTTCCCTTCTCACCCTCTGGTAGGAGTGCCAGGCCTAGTCTTCCGGCTTCCTGTCTAACCGATGACTCCCAAATTTATCTCTTTCTTGTGAACTTTAGATTCATGGTTAATGTGTCCTCAACATCTATCTTGAATGTTAGAAAGTCATCAAAAATTTAAATTGAGCACTTGACTTTTACTGAACTAACTGTTCCCCACCAATTTAAAACAAACAAAAACCCTGTTCCAACCCGAAATTTGCTATATTTAAAAAATGTGCCATTATTCACCCAGTGGTTCAGCTCCAAATCCTTGAAATCAATCCTGATTTCACTCCTCTTATATCTCACATCTATTCTATAAACACATCCATGTGGCTCTGTCTTTAAAGTATATTAAGAACCCAAATTTTCACCACCTATAACCATTAGTCCAAGGTACCATGATCTCTTTATCTCCTGGAATGTTGCAATAGACTCCTAAATGGGCTCGTCATTTCCATTCTTGACTTCCTATGGTCTATTTGCCATAAAGTTGTTATAGTGGTTTTTTTACCAAGTCTGCCCAACCTCCTATACTCCAACAACCCCCAAACGCTCTGTATCTCAGTCAGAGTAGAAGCTGGCAAAGTGCGACATTTTTCGATTCCCGATCTTCTTGTCTATGATTCTCGCCGATTCTTATTTCTGTTCCTGGAGCACGACAAGACTCATCCACCTTTGGGTTACGGTACTTGCGTTATTCTATTTCAAAAATACGTTTTGCTCAAAGGTTTGTAAAAATTAAGCTTCCCTTTTGCTCAGATCTCTGTCATATATGTCACCTCATCAAAAAGGGTGTTCTGACTCCTCTGTTATTCACATGCTCTGTTTCTTCTTTTCATAGCACTACCTGGTAATATATCTACGTGTATATTTGCTTATCTTTCTCACCTGCTAGAATGAATACTCCCTGAGGACAGGCTTAGCTTATCTTATTTTTTGTTGTATCTTAGTATTTGACACTTAGTAGGTACTCACCAAATATTTGTTGAATTGATTTAATTAGAAAGTTGTTGACTTGAAAATTAACCAAAATGGCATCTTTTTTATCCATTAGGTCATCTGGGTCTGCTTCTAGACATCTGGACCTGTTCCACTGACCTATTTCTATCTATTCCTGAGTCATGTTTTTGATTAGGAAAAATTACTGATAAGTTTTAATATTTGTCAGGTAAGTCTCCTTTGACTGTGTTCCTCAAAACTTTGTCAATTTTTCTGTATTGGTTACTAAATTTAGCCTTTATTATTTTGTATAGTCATATAAAATTTACTTTTGGAATTAAGTTAAATATACATATTAATTGGGAAATATTTAGTAATTTTTTAAAATATTAAATATTCCCTTTCGGGAATAGGCTACTATACTCAATATATTCAGGCCGCACTTATTTTGAGATTTCATATTTTTCCCTAGAAATTTTAGTAGTTGTACTATTGTATGTACGTTTAATTTTAATTTTATTGCTGATATTAGTATAACTCATGATTTTAATGCTTATTCTTATATCCACCTAACTTACTCATGTTTTTAATTAGTTCTAATAGGTTTTTTCAAGATAAATTTTTTGTTTTGGAATAATTTTAGATTTGTAGAAAATATGAACACCCCACACCTGGATTCTCCTACTGTGAATATCATATATTACCGTGTTACTTTGTAACAACAACAACAACAAAAACTAACATTGCTACATTATTGTTACAGAAAGAACCTGTTTGGGAGCCAAGATACTGTTACCCAAACAAGTCCCCTCCCCCGGGATCTTTCTGTTCTAGGTTTGTCTTTGCCAGCCACTGGTGTGAAGTGTGGCTCTCAATGCCAGAGTTTGGTAAAAAGGAAAGGAACTATTTATTCAAAGGTTACACAGGTTTAGAGTAATGGCAGAATGTCACCGTTAAATTTCAAAGTCCTTTAAAACACCCACAAACACACACACACACCGTCTCTTGCCCAGCCAGACCAGTCAGGGCTACCGTACCTCAGGAAAAGAAATAGAAGTCGGTAGCTCAGCTAGGGTCCCGTTCTTAATCCAAAGTTGCATGGCGAGCTGGGAAATCCTTCTGCATCCTTTCAAACCACTAAGAGAGAGCTCCGCGTCACGGCTGCATCTCGCTTTCCTGCTTCCTAAGCTGCGCAGTCAAGGGAGCCCCCTCTCTGCTCCCAGAAGGACGTGGGTAAGCCGCAGCATGCCTGCCTCGCCTGGGTTTAAATCCCAACTGAGATCTTCCTCCATAACCCCATTTCTGACTCCTCCCACAATTGGCTGCGCCTTCTAGTGCTCCTGCACCAGCTAGCACTATTGTATTCTCTGCCTTTCTTGGCTGCCATAGTTCGTCTGCGCAGGTGTGGCCCCACGGTGTGGCCCCATGGTGTGGAGTGAACCCTCTCCAAGCTCTTGCGTGCAGGTGCAGGCGCTGTAATCATGGGTGAAAGTCACACCATCTCCCTAGCTAGCCTGCTGTTGCTGTTATGCAAAAGAACTCTCAATCCCTGTGCTGTGGCTTTTCCCAGTCCTCGAACTAGGCTTGTGGGGGGCCCTGGGGCCTCTCAGCCTGTACCCTGTTACACTGTTATTAACTAAAGTATTAACTTTATGTGGCTTTCACTAGTTTTCCCACTAATGTTATTTTCGATCTAATCCAAGGTAACACATTACATTTTGTCTTCATGTCTTAGTTTCCGATGGTCTGTGATGCTCATTCTTTCCTTGTTTTGAGGAGTGTTGATTAGTATTTTCTAAGCTACCGTCCCTGGGCTCCAAGCCCACCCTTCTATCCTTTCTTTGTAAGTTGGGCCTGGGCCTCTACCAACCACTATTTTTCCTTTTCCAGGTGTCTCCCTGTTCAGCTTTGCCAACAGACCATGGGAGGGGGACTGGGTGACTGGAGCTGGGAAAGGGATACACACTCCTGGGTGCTTCCTGTTCTTGTCAGTGTCCTCCCCAGCAATGCGGCTTGTTGCTGGCACGGACAGTTGCTTTCAGATCCCAGTTTTTTTCACTCCCTGGAACTGGTCTCATGGATCCCCGAGAGACTCTAGTACCAGCTTTTCTCCCGGCATTTTAGTTCCATTTCCTCAGCTTTTATTATGTTAAATCATATGAGATTGCTGGTTTTGGGACATTTTGATCTAAAAACAGGGTCATTTTCTACAATTCTCACCAGGACTGGCGGCATTATTTGTGGAGCCCAGTGCAAACTGCAAATAAGGAGCCCACGTCAAAAAGTAATTAAGAATAATGAGACAGTGACAGCAGAGCATTAAACCACGCCTGCGGCCCTTCTGAGCGGGGGCTGCTGTGTGACTGCTTAAGTCACACACCCTGAAACCCTGGGTCAAACCAACAGGCTCTCATAAGCCCAATGACCTCTTCCCTTCATTCCCTGGTCCTTACAGTGGTTGCGGCCTTTGGTAGTTAGTGTTTCTGTTACTTCTGTCTTCCCTTTTTTGCTGTTCTGGTTCTCCAGTTCTGTTTAAACAATTGCCTGTGTTAAATTATGTTATGTTGTTTTTTTTTTAAGTGAGTGTTATAATTTCTTTTTTCCTGAGTGGACCCTGACTGATCCCCCTTAAATGTTTCATGTTTATTTGCCCTCACAGATCAGCAGTTGTAAAAACAGGGACCCATCCCCACCCACTCCCGCCACTGTTAAGGTGGAGCTGTTATGTATTTTTAGGGGACATCAGGCAAGTCCACTTGGTTAAGTGGTACTGACATTAAATTGCAATGTATATATAAGACTAGCAACATTTCAAATTTTTTAGAGACCTTGGTAATATCCACAGACCTCCACCAAGAATCATTTTATGTGAAACAGTAATATTTGATTTCATTCTGAAAGAGAATATTAACTTCTAGAGCTTTAGATGAGGGTCTATGCTTGTTGCTAAACAATTAGACACATGTTGACTCGTATCTCCATGTAAGCCCACATTAATCACAGCCTGATTTAATTTAACTGCTGATTGTTCTAAAGGCTAGGGAGAGTGCATCTGTGTTCCAGTGAGCCCCATGCATTCAAATTGCCCTTAAAACAGCAGAAGTTAAGTCAAGGCAGCTAAAGCAAGGCAGCTCCATACCTGGGAACACTCATGTGCATGAGCATAACCCCCATCTGGATGTGCTTGGTAGAGAAGTGTTTTTATCTTGTTAGGGAGCACACATTAATGCAAATTTGAGAATGAGAAGTCATCATCATTAAAGGCAATTCCATTTCTGAGCCACTTACAGAGACAGACAATATTACCATAGGCTTCATAAAACTGTAAATTACATCTGATTTGAACTTCATCTGAAACTCTGGAGTGTGAGAGAACTCTGATTTTCCTGTTAAATACAAAAGCTTAAATGAGAATTCAGCGCCCAGGAGACAGCTGACTGACAATACACAATCTCGGTGAAGCTTGAGTGAGTAGAGACCAGCACAGTTAATCAAAACTCCACTCAGCTGTCACCTCTTTGTACATTCGTCAGAGCCCAGAGGAGAGCACTCGGGACAGAAGACACATACCTCAAGACTTCAGCTCTGCATTTTTGACACTCCGAGATTAGTGTGTGGCACATTCCTGTAGCCCCGTCACTGGGCCAGCATGAATTGATGCCAGAGGTGGCAAGCAGATCTGTGACATCAAGTGTCGTGGCCTCTTGTTCCATCAGAACGTGCAAGGTGGCCACTGAGGTTATTGGAGTCATTTGGATTGCCGAGAAATACAGGGTCCAACAGAAGTAACACCTGCTTGATTGTGGATGATAGGGTAATAATATGGGTGTAATAATTTATAGTTTTAATATGAACATTTCACCTAAAATGTCATATGGTATGCTTGAATGTGATATTGTTATGTTACAGAATTGTATGCTTATGATTTTGTAATAAAAGAGGGGTGTTATTTGTGCCAGCCCCTATATTTTGTTTCAAACATGTGTCAGGAAAGAGAAGGAGTCTACTCCTCACTGACTCTTATAGAAATGATCTACCAAGTCTTCACCACCCCCACTACATTCAAGTCCCTAACACTTGCAGTCATAGACTGTGTGCGTTTATTTTGGGAAAATAACAAGAATCTGTTTATGTCTGGTCTGATTAAATCTAAAGTCTACACTGAGGAAAATGTTACCTACAAAAACTACTACACTCACATATTCCTAATAATATTGTCCAACACCTGCAAATGCATATTACCTCATAGCCATATGAACGTTTACATCCTCACAATAATTTTTCAATTCTTTAAACCTAATTCCACCAAATTCTAATTTGTTAATTGAATATAAGGTTTAAATGAAACATGTGCGGATTCAATAGCGAGTTTTTCCAGAATCTTTGTTTGCCTTGCTGTGTAATCCACTTACAAATGAGTCCTGTGCACCTTGGCTGATAATAAACTCACCAAGGCTTTATTCGTTTGTTTCAGGTTGTGTCCTGTTAATGCCTTCTGAGCTGTAAAGAAGTTCCTTCTTCTCAGCCTCACTTTAAATTGGTTTTTGAGTGCCTATCGTGGACAAGGAGCTTGCAAACTACTGGAGAACACATAAATGGAAGTACTCGTGTCTTTCTGCTTTGATAACAGATATTAAACAACCACTTTAAAACACTGTTCTCATGGTGGGAACGCTATTTGAGAAAAGAGCCCATCTGGCACACATTAAGGCCCCTGAGATTGTGTTGCCAAGGACAGCTGACACAAAGGCAAGTGCTTTCAGAATGTCTGCCTTTCTTTTATCTCATAGGAAATGCCTCAAACTGGAAACCCCTGTGGAAATGTTTGCAACATCCTTTCAGGACGTTAGCACTTCACTGGATGTGCCAGGCAAATCTGTGCTAGTTGGTTTCTATTCAGTTCTTTAATGTCCGTCCACTCTCTGCATTCCAACTTAGAGAAGAAATGATTCTTCGTTTGCATAATGGTTTATGTTGTTCAGTGGTTGAACCCACTTGGAGGCAGACGGTCTGGATTCAAATCCCAGCTCTACTCCTTATTAATTTTGTGACTTTGTACAAATTCCTCATTCTCACGTACCTTAGATTCTTCATCTATAAAATGGGGGTAATAGCATGCATGTGAGAGGGCTATTAATGAATCTAATGACATATAAAAGCATTTAGAACAGTGCCTGTCAAAGAGTACATTTTATATACATGTTAGCTCTTAGTATTATTTGATCCTCTTAATAAGTCTACTTGGTAAATTTGAAGAATTATCCTTTTTAATTGAAGAGCCTGAGGATTGAAGAGATTGAATAAATGTTTCCAAGCTCATTTCTAGAGAGCATTGGTATCAGGGCCAGAATCTGGGTTTCCTGACGCCTGGGAAAGAGCTCTTTCCACGGCTCTGCTAGCACATGGCAATTATAAACTTCTAGAGGGCAGGACCTGCATGGTCCTTGCACTCTGTATTGCCTCAGTGGGTAGGACTTGTCTCCAGGGATGAAGGTGATACAGTTACTGGGAGTAAAGAGGCTGGTCATCAGACCCGGAAGGAAACAGAAGAGAGGATGTGGGGTGAGCAGTTGACCTGGCCAGAACGGACCCCTCTGGGGACTACTCGCCATGTTTGTGGCATATCACTCTATATTCCCCCTCTACTTCTCTGTCTGTAATCCTTTGGTCAGACATGACCTGGAAGAATAATCTAGTGTCTCTGCTCGAGCTGCTTCTCTTGTGAAGACAAACCACTCTCAGCTATTTTGCCTCCCCAGGGTCCTAAGGTTCTAATGAGTAATATAGTCTTAATTTATTACATCGAAACACAGTACTCCACCCTGGCCCGTGTGGCTCAGTTGGTTGGGTGTTGTCCCATAAACTGGAAGGTCGTGGTTTAATTCCTGGTTAGGGCACATGCTTAGGCTGTGGGATCGGTCCTTGGTTGGGGCGTGCGAGAGAGGCCGCCAGTTGATGACTCTCTTGCTTGAATGTTTCCCTCCCTCTCTTTCTCCCTCCCTTCCTCTTTCTTTCTAAAAAAAAAAAAAAAAATTGGAGTCATTAATTAAGCATTTATTATTCAGTGTATCTTATGTAGAGTGGAAAAATAACAGCAACTGCTTTAGGGCCGTGCGAGTTAGGATCTGGAGAACACACAGAACTGAGCTGGGAGCTTCGAAGTCTGGGTCGTTGTCACCCACTTCATTTATGTCATCATCCTACTTTGTTCCCACGACAGCTCTGTAAGGCAGGTGATGTTAGCTCCACTTTACAGGGCAGGAAATGAGTGATTGGTTAATGCTTTCAGAATTATAAAGCATCGGTATTGAAATTCCAGGTTTGTCTAACACAACAGAAAGCCAGGAATCTCACCATGAGAGGATACTGCCATCTGAGTGGCCCCGGCTGGTCAGAAACCAGAGGGAAACACCACTCCTTTATCTCCCTGCGTTTGGTCTTGGTGGAATTTGGATAGGCTGTAAAATTGGGGGATATTGTATTCCCACCAAGGTTATTAGGCGCAAAGGGAGGGTTTAGCAGGTGGCTCTGCTAGCATCTTTGAAGAATGCAGTAGAGGTCAATATGTAGTTTACAAGGGGGGATTTTTAAATGCCCATTTACAAGACTCCATTCTCCATTTGTTATAAATCATAATCTGTATTTAGCACACAGTGTGTGCCTGCACACACACACACAAACATAAATGTATTTTTAAAATCCTGACTGATGTAGGAAATTGAGTGAAAAATATCTTTTCTTCCCTAGTAGAAAAATATTCATCCTAATTTTGAATCATCCTGTGCTTTAGTTGACGGTACATCTTATTACCTCTAGACCTTCATTAATTTTTTATTTTTCCCTTCTTCTCTTCCTTCAACAGGCATCTGCTAAGTATTTAATGCTTGTAGCCAACAGCATATCCAGGTGACTCAGCAGGTCCTTGCCCTCAGGCAGCCCTGATCCCCGCCCTGCTCCAGAACCTCATCGTCCTTCCGTCACCACGTCCCTTCCTGGCTCAGGCCTCCTCCTGCCTCACCGGGTGCTTGAAACAAGCCCCTAACTGGTCATCAGCCACACCTTTCTGAGTGTGGACATTGTCATGTCCTTTTCCTGCTTAGAGTCCCCTGATGGCTTCCCATGGCCCAATGAGCTGTGTATAGATTCTTCTTGATGCCGTTCGAAACAACTTGTAAAATGGCCCTCCCTTCTATCCCCTTAGTTGAATACCAAGAGAAATACTATCCCATCAGGGTTATTTTCTCCATCTCCTCTACATTACCTGTAAAAAGTCTGTGTTCATAGTTCAGACATTACCTTGGACCTCAGTCACATATCCTCAACCAACTCTCTAGCCCTTATTACCCTCTGTTGCATAGGTAATACTTAATGGCAGCACTATGGGTTCATTTTATCTATATTATCTCCTTTATCCTTACTATAAGTTCATGAGGTAGGTGACTTATTATCTCCATATTATAGGTGGGGAAATTGAGACTGGGAGATGTGTTGGCACTATAGGATGATATGGACCTATGTCCCAAAACTGTCTCCTTTCAGTGTAAATTCTCACCTTGGCTTTTGGACCAGTAAGTTGTCCAAGGTCACATAGCTAATGAGTGATAAAGCAAAAATTTGAAGACAGACTGTGTGATTTAAAAGTCTGTATTGTTTGATCGCAGTCTGACACTAACTAGGCTATGAATGCCCGAGTGAAGATGTTGACCTACTTGTTTCTACATCCCTAGTACATAGTTAAACAAAGGGACTGAGTAGACAAGTAAAAATGGAGTAAGGTAAAGTAAGCAGGTTCAGAATTCTGGAAAACGTCAGGGGATGTGAGAGAAGGGGTTAAAGATATACATATATAGCTCATTCTTGACCTTGGCAGTCTAAGTGGGATGACATTTTAGGGTGTGAGAATTCTGGGGCAAACTTACATGAAAATCAACTCCCTGTTTTTTCTTAGCCTGTTAAGTATTAGATGGTCAAAAAGCCAAGGACTGAACGCTCTAGGGAAAGATTATTTTTGATGCATCCCTGTGCTGACCTGAATTGACACAAGATCCGCAAGCCCACTTTTCAGGTCTTGCCCGCAGCGAGCCCAGAAGACTCTGGGAGCACCATATATCCTTGTAAGCTTGCTAAACTTCTTGTCCTAAGAGAGGATTAAAGTTGGACTGCTGAGGGCCCAATCTTCTTCCCTCAACCTGTCATGGGGATCAAAACTGACAAAGCAACCTTGAGAAAGCTGAGGGAGGTGTCAAGAAAAAGAGAAGACAATTGCTTTTCTTTGTAGAATAGCTAACACAGAAATTGACTTTATATTAACAATACACAAAGCTTTATCAGCTGCAAGGAATGGACGGGTTGCTTTCTGTGTCACTGGAAAAATTCAAGATAAATATCTTAAATAACATAAAAGTGACAAAAGAATTTTAAAGGTTCTAAATGGGGAAATATGCATTTGAGCCATGCCTTTGAAATGAGCCTACAAACCACTCTTGTACTCAACCTTGAGGAAGCCACAGAAAAGAGGAAATTTGTACCACAGGAAATAAAAGAATGTGCCTTTTTCATGTAATGACATCAAGAGCATTAAATAGATTATTCAAACTGAGCCCCATTTTACTACAGCAGACAGTAATTTATCTAAGTTATGGGAGTATTGTTAGAAATTCATCACACAAAATGTACTATAGATCTTCTTTTAACCTTTTCATGTTTAAAGAATGAAGGTATGCCATTCTAGTCCCCTAAAGAAGGTCCAACAAGGTGTCATTTGTTAGCAATTCCATTTGGAAACAATTATTTTGAAAGAAGGAGCAATTGCATAAAGAACCACTGAGTTTTAATATAGATGACTGCCATGTGGTGTGTGATGGAGGGGCGGAGCAGAGGGTGGGTTGTGCATTGGCAGAGATCTGAAGGGAGAGTGTGGAGAAGCCAATAAAATTATTGCTACTTATGTACATGAATATTTTTAAGTTAATTTTTGAACTGAAACCATGAACAAACCAACCCTCAGTCAGCATATATTCTAATGTTGATCATCACTGATTTGGATTGGGAAACAGCATAGTGGTTAAGAAAACAGGTTTGGAATCGAACTAGACTTACCAAATCATTATTTGGGTAAATATTCCTTACAATAAATACTCAGTCTTTCAAATGTGTTCTCTTCATTGTTTGTCAGGTGGTGCTGGTGGTAGGGTTACCGCGTGCTTACAGTGGACACTGCGTACATTCCTTTACTTAATCCATGACCTTAAGGGGTGTGGGCTTTCATGATCCCCACTTAAGAGTTTAATTGTTCAAATATGTGCAAGACATGGTCATGAGTACTAAAAATATATTCTTTAGAGAAACTGAAAAAGACCCAAATAATTAGAGCAATTACTGCATTTCTACATCAGAAGACTTAATATTGTTAAGATGCCAATTCTCCCCAATCTGATCTATAGATACAAAGCAGTCCTAATAAAATACCAGTAAGCTTTTTTCTTTGGTAGGAATTTTTAAAACTTATTATAAAATTTGTGTAGAAAATCAAAGGACTTATAACAGTCCCAACAAATTTTTTTAAAAACCACTAAGTTGAAACTCATATATTGCTCTATTTTAAGATTTATTTTAGAGCTATAAATATGAAAACAAAATTGTAATGGAATAAAATAGATAAATAGATCATAGAAACAGACTATAGATACTGAAATAAACACAATTATACAGTCCATAGCTTTTTGAAAAAGTCGTCATGGCAATTCAAGGAGGAAAGAAAATTATTTTCAATGAAAGGAACAATTGGGACAGCCATGTAGAAAAAAAAAAAGAAGAAGAACCTTGACCTTTCTTCAGGCACAGAAATTAACTAGAAATTGATCACAGACTTAAGCATAAGCCTAAAACTATAAAACTACATAAGAAAACATAAGATATTCTTAGTAGTCTTGAGTATGGCAAAACTTTTGTAAGAGGACACAAAAAATGTGAAGTGTAAAAGAAAAAATTTCTGAAATTAGATTTCATGACAACTTAAAACTTTTGCTCTTCATATGACACTCTTTTGAAAATGAAGAGACACATCTTGCGCCTAAGATAAAACACTTGGAAAATGTAAATCTGACAAAGGACTTTAAACATATTAACTATGTAAGGAACCCGTATATCTCAATAACAAAACACATTACCCAACACAACAATATTTTAAAAAGCTGAACAGGCACTTTGCTGAGTAAGATATTTAGGTAGCAAAGAAGTACATGGAGAGATGGTCTACATCTTATGCATTAAGGGAAATATAAAAACCAGTAGAATGTTTCAACTTAAAATGACTAGTCAAAATTATTTCGGAAGATGAGAGGTACCTAGAATTCTTATAAAGTGGTAAGAACGCTATAAAATGGCACAACCACTTTGGAATCATTTTGACATTTTTCTAGGAAGTTCAGCATAAACCCACCCAGTTACCAGTTGTTACACTCCTAGGAATTTACCCAACAGAGATGAAAGTACGGGTCCACATATAGACGTGCCCAAATCTTCATGATAGCTTTATTTGTAAAAAAAACAAACTAAAAATAACACGGTGTCCATCAATGGATGGATGAATTGTGGATGAATGAATGATATGCAGCAATAAATAGAAGGTAACGGTCAATACATACGACATGAACAAATCTGAAAATAATTATACTGATTGAAAGAAATCAAACCAAGAAAGATACATGTTTTGTCTGTATAATTCCATTTCAGTAAAATTCTAGAAAATGTAAATTAATGTATAATGACATAAAGCATACTGTTGTGGTTTCTTTGGATAGGGGTGGGTGAGGTGAGGAGGAAGGGACTTTAAAGAGCAAGAGAAAATTTGTAGGTATAATGTTTATGTTTATTATCTTGATTGTAGCTTTGGTTTCATAGTTGTATACATATGTCAAGCTTATCACATTATACATTTTAAACGTGAAGTTTATAGAAGTTCAATTGTTACTAAATAAAGCTTTATATTTTTGAAGAAAATCAGAGGAAATTATTTATTATAGTTTTAGCAAAGGCATATTTTCTTAGTCTTTAAAAAATGAATTTGCATTTACATGATTAATATTAACAAGTTTCTTGCCTTTTTTCTTTAACACTATAAAACATTCCTAGCATCACTATAAATTCTTCATAAACATTTACACTGAAAGAATCATACCGTGATGCCTCCCTGGCAGAGGTTTTCTGGGGGCTGTATGTATGGTGGTCTCTGAGCTCTGAGCTTTGCAGAGGTAGGGCAGGGCTGCAGGAATTGCCTGTGGTCTGCTTCTGGAGGTCTGGGCGCCTCTCGCTTGTGCCTGCTTGTAGGGTCAGCACCTTCACAAACCTCCCGGGTGATGTCACTTTCTACTGTCAGGTGAAAGGCCTGGCATTATTTAGCCTTATATTTTTAAATTGTCATTTGATTTTTTTTCCCTCCATCAACTAAACACTGTCTCTGAAAAGTTGAAAAAAACAAACCCTTGGCCAGGTGTCTCAGTTGGCTGATGTGTCCTTCTAGAGGCCAAGAGAGTTTGATTCTTGGTCAGGTCACCTACCTTGGTTGCGGGTTCCTTCCCTGGTCAGGGTTCATATATGAGGCGACTGATCTATTTTTTTCTCTTTCACATCTATGTTTCTCTCTTTCTCTCTCTCTCCCCTGCCTCTAAAATCAACAAACATATCCTCAGGTGAGGGTAAAAAGCAGAAAGACAGACAGACAGACTCATGCTGTGGTAAGCTGTATCAGTTACCATGCCAGCACTGATATCATTCTTGGCCATAAGACTTGTTCTGGCCACTGAAATATGATTGGAAGTGACATGTTGTTTGAGAAGATTTACAAGCATGCTGTCTCTCTATGCCTTCATTAATAGTACATTATTTTAATCATGATACTTAATCATATGTTTAATATCTGGCAATACTTGTCCTAATCAGGCTGCAACAATGGAATAAAGATGGGAGCTGGGCTGAGGTTTGACACACGTCTCTGCTCTCTACCTCGAATGGGCAAAGACAAAGAGGGCTTCACAAGCTTTTCATTCATTTCCTCTTATTCTTTTTCTCCTCCTTCCTTCCTGTCAATAAATATTTATCATATACCTATAATGCTTCAGACACTGTATTCAGTATAAATATAAAATGGTGATTAAAAGACATGGTCCTAGCTGTAACGGAACTTACAATCGAAAAAGACACACCAACAATTTGATAAATTTTGACAATTGAATAGCCACATGAGTATAACCTAATCAAAATACAGAGCATTCCATCGCCCCATGAACTTTTTTATGCCCTGGCCAGTCAACACTCACTCCTCATAAGTAATGATTGCTTCGATTTCTATAACTGTACATTAGTTTCTCCTGTTCTTAGACATCATCTGAATGGATACGTGCTCTTACATTATCTTCTCGTCTAGCAGCATTATATATTTTTTCCCCTCAGCTGCTGGGTCAGCCTCTGGGACACCAGAAGCAGCAAGCCCTGTCACTGCCCCTTTCTGCTTCACTGCCTCTCCTTCCAAACTTCAGCTCCACACACACAAGAAAAGTCCAAATATACAAGTGCCCTTTGCAGGTCGCTAAGCGGGAGTCCTGCAGCTTGCCTTTCTGCCTTGGCCTGGGTAAGCTGGCCCATTTGAGGCAGAAACTGTGTTCTGGGAGGATGTTGTTAGACCCCCACATGCAACAGGAAATGTACAGAAGGTTCTGAATCATTACCTATACCTACAGGGAGAGAGAAGCAGATGTCACTTGAAAGGGGCCTGATTAAAGAACATGTTTGCCCACAGTGTACCTGATTGGCATCTGCGGCTTTGCAGCCGGGCCATCTGTTTTTGCTAATGCAGCCTTGAGCGAGGTGCATAATGAGGTCAGGGTCAGGACCGTGCTGTTCGAGTCTGTGATTTCTGTGTGCTGCCTCCAGCACGGTGACCAGTTGGGGGCCTCCGCCAGGACCAGGAGGGTGGAGGAGACTTCTCTGCTGAAAGTGTCAGAAAAATAAAAGGAGATAATGGGCTTTGTTTGTGTCTCTCTAGGGGGATCTTAAGTGTGGAGGAAGGAGGAGTGAGAGCAGCACAGGGGCAGAGAGGGAGGGCCATCGGTGTGAGATCCAGGAGTTAAGAGTAGATGGTTTCACAAGCTGGAAGAAAGAACTTTAAAAATAAGGAAAATCAAAAGAACTGACAGAAAAAGGGGAAGACAAACACAAATATTTATAACTCTGGGGTAAAGATTCAGCATTTATACAATAGAGCTTCTTCAGCTCCCAACATACTCCCAGTTCACACAGAGTAGCTTTGTTTAAAATTCAATAAAATACTGAACTTTAGTCTAAATATATTCAAGACACCTATAGATTTTAAAATGATTCTCCCTTATTCTTGTGCCCCCTGAAATTCTGTTCTCATGTCAAGGCCTGGGCAAGATTCCTGGTACATTTAAACAACCTCCCTACTTAAGCTTGGCTGTAGATTCAAAGTAGATTATTTAAGCAATTGCATGTTACTCTTACCTTTATATAATATATTACATAACATTTGCCTAAATCAATTTTTTGCAACTTAGAAATGCCTCTAAAGTGTCACTGTTTGGTAATAGAGCAATATTTCTCAGTAGTTCTTTTCTTAAAAGACTTTATTTATTTATTTATTTAGAGGGGAAGAGAGGGAGAAAGAGAGGGAGAGAAACATCAGTCTGCAAGAGAAAAACCAATTGGTTGCCTCTCACATACCCCCAGCCAGGGAATTAACCCGATTTCCTAACCCAGGTGGGAACTGAACTGACAACCTTTGGGTTTACAGAATGACGCTCAACCCACAGAGCCACCCCAGAGAGGGCTCTCAGCGGTTCTTAATATTCTCAACCTCTTTAGACAAACATAAAACATCCCATTTATATTATTTGAAGTTCAAACAATAAAATACTTGAAAGAAAGAAAGAAAGAAAGAAAGAAAGAAAGAAAGAAAGAAAGAAAGAAAGAAAGAAAGAAAGTCAAAAAACAACAACAAAAAAAATCAGTTAGATACTGTGACTGAAAACAAAGCGGAGCCAAGCCAAATTTAGAGCACGCTTCTCAAACCACGTCCTTGCGTTTTCGGCCTGTTGTTCTAAGCGGGTGTTCAACGCTCACTCCCAGCCAGCCCAGCGCCTCCTACCTTGAGACCTAATGGGTTAATAAGTAAGTCATCCAGTGGCAGGAATGCTTTTTATAATTTATTTTTCAGGACTCCATGCTCGGAAAAGCCTTCGTATTTATTCTTTGCTGTCTTAATAAATATTACTTTATTAAAAATTATATTCTGAACATGAATAGCCATAATCCTTTTCTTGAGGTACGTGCTTACCATTCAGAATAATCATGGAAGGGGTTTACCCTATCGAAATTAAAATACCTAGCATCCTCGAAATACTCCCCTCAACAGCAGCTATAAATACCTTCTGGACTAATCTGCTGAATTTATTGTGTGGTTATAGAAGGGCTTCCTCCGTCCTCCATATTATCGGCTTTTGAACACTGGCCCTTTCACACACTGGACATTGATGCCCAGTGGTTTTTTGTCAAAATTTAAACCTTCCCTTACCTGATAGGCATTTGGAGCTATCACATGGCTGTCTGTCTTTGTTTAGCAGTACTTGTCGAGTTTTCTGGAAATTTAAATGCCCATGCCCCTATTATTTTATTTAAATACATGTACAGTGGGAGAAATGAAAGCACTCACACAAACGTTAAACAGCTCAGTGCTTATAAACGCAACCTAATTGAAGTCATCATTAGATAAGCGGAAGCAGTGCCTTTTTAGCCCCAATTAGATGCTTAATGAATTCAGCTGGCTGTTAGTCATGAAGTAGAACCAAATTAAAATTTAGAAATAAAAGTTGGAAATGTATTAAAAATTGTTTCTAAATGGGAAAATATTCTTAAGACTTTTATTGTTTTAGTTTCAAGGAAATAACCTACACACAAACACACAAAGTTCTTCTCTTTGACTTTGAATATATCACTTTTAAATATAATGTCAGGACACATTACATAGCAAAGATGGGAACTGCTTGTATATCTTGCTCTTTTAAAGGGAGTCAAAGAAACTACAGCATAATGTGTATGTTTGAAATAAGGTATCATTTGCATGACACATTATAAATAAATAGATGATGTCTTCGCTATTTTTTTCCCCATGCCAAGAATGATATTCAATATATTTAGCAAATGATATGCCAGTGCTGTTGGTCCTATTGATTTGGAGAGAAGAAACTTCTAGGGAATGAAACTATGGGATATCTTACAAATCTCCTCAAAACCACAATATAAACCCTTGGGTATAAAATTCTTCCCTTGCTTAATTTGGCCTGTTTAAGGGGTTGCTGAGGCTACAATGACTTCCTTTTTTCTGGAGTCCTAGACTTTAGTTCTGACTTTCCCTCCAAGTCCTGGGTTCTTAGCTCTTCTTAATGACAATATTGATACTGATAGCTGACTTCGCCAACTCTGTTCATGTTTCCAGTTTCCAGAAGGCTTCATAATAGGAAGATGGTGGCCATGACATTGACTGGATAACGTTTGGTTACCAAAAGTAACTAATCAAATGGGAATACTAACTGTAATAGTTTAGTTCATGTGTCAGCTTCACTGGGCCATGAGTGGCCACATATCTGGTCAAACATCATTCTGGATGTTTCCGTGAGGGAGTTTTTCAATGAGTTTTAAGGTTAAACTCATTGCCTTCCCTAATGTGGTGGGCCTTTCCAATCTGTTCAAGACCCGAACAGAGCAAAAGAGTGTCTGACTCCCTTTTTTTACGTGACTGACGTGAGCTGGGACATCAGTTTTTTCTTCTTGCCTTTGGGCTGGCACTAAAACCTTGGCTCTTGTTGGGCCTCAAGCTCGCTGGCCCCCAGACTGAAGCTGCACCATCGGCTCTCCTGAGTCTCCAGCTTGCTGATGCAGCGGTCAGGACTTCTTAGGCTCCGAAATTTAATTCCTTATAGTAAATCGCTTTCTATATATTATACATCCCACTAGTCCTATTTCTCTGGAGAGTTCTCATGCACTATTAACAAATAGAAACATTTTATGCTCAGAAACTATCCACAAATCTAGAACTGGAAAATGATGACAATCATTTTATTTACCTTAGAAGTCAAAGTGTGTGACCCATTCCCACTGCTATGGCAGCCACTGGTCTAGGCCTGGCTACAACTTGTTTTGGGGACACACACACAAACACGCACACACACACACACACACACACACACACACACACACCCATGAGCCTTCTGCAGGTAGAGAAACTCCACGCTTTTACTGTGATGTCACAGAGAGCAATGTAATTAATGTAAGAACCCCAGAAGAGTAGCTGAATTCAGCATTCTCATCTTTAAATCACAGAGCCACATTCCTCGTCTTGATGAGCAGGTCTCCTGGGCTCCACGCCAGAGCCGCCCTGGAAGTAATCCAGCAGTCCACCTTCTGTTGGGACCTCCCTACCCTTGGGATCCCTCAGGCGTCTGTACGACACTAATGCACTACTATGTGTTTACCAGAAAAGGAGGTTGGTCCTCTGGGGGAGAGAGGCACATGCAGATAAGTGGAATTTTCAAGGAAGAAGCTTGAACACATCAAACTTTAAGACTCTAAGGATTAAGTTCACGGTTTTCAAATGTATTGACCCTCATATCTAGTCTTTCTAGCCATATAAGCTATATATTTTATGTGACTATTGTGAAAGAATATGTTAGCGACTCATTAGTAGACATAAAACTGTGTCCTTCTCCATCTTTGTACGTCAGATTGATAAATAACTCTGACAATAAATGTTTGTTGAGTTCAATTTTGAGACATTAGTTTTATCTTTGATTTGTCCCTTTCATTAATTGACTTCAATAGTTATCAGTTCTATTGATTTTCTCCTTCTAAAGGACTTCTTGATGCATCCTTTTATTCCATTTGAGTCTGTAATGAGTAACGGTGGCTAAAGGATTTAAAAATGTCTGGACTATTAGATATGAGGTTAAAATGGTGAGGCCAAAGACCATAATCTGTGTGTGGGAGGCAAGTACCAGGGAGCCCAGTCAGTGAATGGCTATATGCAGTCACACAGGCAGTTCCTCATTCTAGAATAATTCAACTGGGAAAACTAACAGCTTCAGACTATAGTGTCCAGAATAATAAGCAACCCTGCTTCTCTCGTTTCCTAAGTTACTACTCTTTCAAAGGTTTTTGGAAATTCTACAACTAGAAATCTTTAAGTACAATGAAATAAAACAGAACGAGGAAGAAATTGTATTCAAACACAAAGGTCCCTAGTGATAGAAATCATGTGCAATGCCTGGTGCAGCGTCTGGTGCTAAGTGGAGCAGACCACGTTAAGACTCTTTCAAACTGTCTTCATGTGAGCAGTTTTATATACACCCTAATCTCATTTTAGAGTCATGGAGGCCTGATATTTGGTACTCATGATTTTATAGAAACCACTTCCAGGACTGATTTGTTTTTTTTATTGAACTAAACTAAAAACCTGAATATTCAATAGGCATAGAAAAAAATAAGCCATAGAAAAAAAAGAGCTGTTTGATATAAATTAGGAAGTTATTCCTAAATCATTAAAAAGCCACTTCAGCTTTATATGATTGTAATGAAGTCCAAAGCTCTACCTAACACCCAAATATGATGTATTAGTATATGAAACTGGCAATGTGTCAAGGCTGTTATTTAATTTATCTGATTTTGCAAGCCAGGCATGGGCTATAGTGATTTTCTTTGACAGTTTCCATAAATATTGCAAAAAGAAACCTAGCTCTGTGATCTGCCCTATGTCAGAAGAAGCTCAAATGGAACCCATTGTAATTAAGGTGGTGTGCACTGTCTCCTCTTCCATTTACTTCTTCAGATTTATTCGGACATAAATGGAAATTGGAAACGTTCAAGATCTGTAAATTCTTCATTCTTTTCCTTTCACGTCTTGTTTATGCTTAAGATAATTCAAAAAATGAATTTAATTAAAAGTTTGACAGAGCTTTGTTTGTCACTAAACAATTCAAGTGTCGATCATATGGAAAAGTAATCTTCTTAGATGAATAAACAGGCTAATATTTAAGCATTTGATGACCTTGCAAATTTCAGGGTGTGTGTTTCCATGATTCATTCTCAAGTGGTAAGAATTAATTAGTTTCAATTAAACATTGAGATAATACGTATTAAACTGAGCAGAGGAGCTAGAGATGGGTAATGAAATCATTTCTTTTGTCATCTAAATACTTTGAGAGAATTATCTAATGTGTTATCATCAATACTTTGTCTACTGAGAGGCACAAAGTTAAATGAAACATAGTTTTTTATTTGAAATAATTGTCTAATTTATGCATTGCAAATGCAGTTTAAGTAGTATATGGAATGTGAAATAACTTTTCTATCCTATAGCAGCAATTTTCAGCATTTTTTATCTCACAGCACACGCAAGTTAATTACTAAAATTCTGTGGCACACTAAAAATATAATTTGTGCGGATCTGACAAAACATAGATATGATTTTGCTTCATTCACACTGGACAGCTACTGTTGCGTTGGCTGTTGTCATTTTTTAATTTGACAGTCTAAGGGGAAAGAGGTCAGTGCCCTGACTAAGTATTACACATTTTAAAAATTCTTGCAGCACATTGGTTGAAAGCCACTGTCCCATAGATATATCATGGATTTCATTTTCTAGTGGTTTAGGTTTAAATCTTATTATTTAGTATTTTATGGTAATCTTATTTCCCTGATCTCAGTCAAACCGCATCACCAAATATTAAAATTAGCCAGAGAACTTTTAGTTCACACCATTGATCCAAATAAGTCCAGCGCAAGAGGTACAAGGTATTTTCTGGCTTAGCAGCCTTTCCAGAAACCAACATGGCTCCAGAAGCACAGACTGTGTGCACAACCCCTGTGGTGATGGTGGCGGTGGCAGTGGCATGTTTGTGTTGTGTGTGCATGTGTGTGATGAATTCAGCATGTTTCTTTTGGTAAAACCTTATAATGTATCAGGAAGAGGAGCTGTGTGCAAGCAGCATGTTCTGTCTTCAAAGGCTTCAATGCCCAGTGGAAGAGAAAGACAATTGATCTAGAATCTAGGATACTGATCCCCAATGTCTTATCTGCAATACTGAAAGCCTATTTATTTTTTCTATTTATAGTTTTTACTTAGCCCACTGGTTTTGATTATATGGTGCTACTGTAGACTCAGCTGCAAAGTTTATATAATATCTGCTATATGTACTGTATTAGCTTTCTAAAAGTTGGAAAATTATAAGTTGCAAAACACATTTGGCCCCAAAGCTTTCAGATAAGTGGTGTAGATCTGAACAGCATGGTAAGTGACCCACACAGTGTTACAGAATGGAGAAGAGGGATACTTAACTCAGCTGGAGTGGAGGGAGGGCTAGGGAAGAAGAGGAAGTGACACTTGAGATGTCTCACAAATCAGTATGAGGCAGGTCTGGAAGATGAGTGGGAAGGGGAAGAGCTTCATTCCAGGCAGGTAATAGTTCAGGTGCTAATTGTGGCAAGGTGGTGAGAGAAAGAGAGAGGTATGCCGATCAATATACTGATTATCCACCCCAACATTTTGTGACTTTAAACAATGCTCATTCACTTTGCTCATGAATGTGCAAATTGGTCAAGGTGTGTTGGGGATAGCTCATCTCTGCTTCATGTGGCATCAGCTGGAGCAACTCCACTGGGGCTGGAAGGTCGTCTTCTAAGAGGTTTCACTCACATGACTGACAAACAGGTATTGGCTACTGGCTGGTAGGTAGTTCAGTCAACAGAAGCCATCAGCTAGGCAGGGCCCTTGGTTCCTCTCACAAAAATCTACCCATGGGGCTGTCTGGGCTTTCCCAAAGCTTGGCAGGCGGGTTTAAGAGCAAGTGTTTCCAAGAGCCAGGAGATGGGACCTGCTATTCTGTTAAGACTGAGGCTCAGAAACTGGTAGAGCATCGCTTCTGCCGTAGTCTGTGGGTAAGCAGTTGTGTTTGGGGCCGGGGGATGCGGGCGGAGCTCTCACCTCTCCGTGGGAGGAATGTTGCAAGTTATGGCTCTCTTTAAAATGTCACAGTCAATCAATGGAGCTTAAAATAGGAAGGTGAAATAGGATTAGTGGAGTCGGGCGGGGGACTGAGGGAAGGATGTTCCATCACTCTATAGATTCAGTTCTACCCCAAGAAAGTGTATTCCTAACAGAAAGAAAAAGCAAAATAAAATTAATAGGACTCCATGTTACTTTCCACTCTTGTGGTTAACCTCTGTACCATTTCTTCCCTCCACACAAAAAGGGTTGGGATGAAGAAGTGGGGGAGGAATTGTTTAATCAAGTTGGGGAAAACACCTAAAATTTGAATCTGTTACATTTCTACAATATAATAATTTAGTCTCAGAAGATCGCTGTAAGGAGGGCATTCATGAGACATGGTTTGCTCTAGCCAGCTTGTATTGTCTTGGGAGAGCTGATCGTGCACATCTCTCCCAAATTCTGCACACGGTGGCTCCGCACTGATAGCGTCACTTTAGCTGTGGTGGGGGTTTTCATACCCCACGGGTCAGCGCACGTCATGAATATTTTCTCTGCAGAGAGTGAGCTTACCAGCATACCACTGTACCTACTTCAGCCCAACTGTGGCCAAGGATCTACAGGAAAGCAGCATAAAACAGCCCTGCCTTTGGAAACATTTTGGTCCAGGCTTCTGCATGACCATTACTTAGTGGGGGAAAGAAAAAAAAGAATTGTTAGAAAGATGAAAATAATTTGTTTCAGGGTCAAATGAACAGCACTAATGAGGATAAATTAAGTAAAATAGAAAAAATGAAGAAGCAGTGTTCTAGTCATAATAGAGGTTAAAAACAAAACCCATCTGTGTTGCAGAGTCTGATGTCTGAGGAAGTGGGGGTGCTGCATGAGAACTGCTGTAGGAGGGAGCCGGTGGGGTCTTTTAGAGTCTGGGAGTGGGCCCTGTCTGCTTACTGCCAGGTCCAGGTATCACGATCGGGACTACAACTTCTTTAGGAAGAGAGCCCGGCGCTCTTCCTTCTTTCAAATTTCCTTGAAGACTACCCTTCTCAGTTGCATCTTTTCCCCAGGTGTCCTTGGCCATAGGAAGGAGGCAAGAGAAGATTTAACACTGGTGTTTCTATGAAAAGGACAAGATTGCATTAGGAACACTATTCACTTCCAACTAAAAAGACCAGCTCATAAGCTGTAAGCCAGGAACTGCAACGTCAAAACAGATTTCCAGGAGCCGGGAGTGTCAGCAGCCAGGGTGCTCTCTGAGCTAGTTGGCAGGAAATTGCACAATTCTGCATCAGCAGAGACTCTGGCTATCTTTTGGGGGTCCGGAGGCAGAAACATTACTGTAAATAAAGATAAGAGTTTCACTTAGGTGAAAAGCAATTACATTAGTATGTTTCAAGCTTCTGCTCTCTCCGTACCACAGCTCTGTTCGTCACTGATTACAGCAGTACTATCGGTTGTGCCAGGAAACCTTGGGGTTTCAGTGAGTCTCTCTGCAAAGCCATATGAAATGACACATTTCTTCAAACACAACTCTGCTACAAATAAGGCCACTTTGGGAAGCATATCCCTCTGACGTGACTCATCTTCTGTATCTTAAATTTAAAATGTGCAGATTCTTGAAGTTCACCAGAAAATGTGTATAAACCATTACCCGCTCCTCTTTCTCCCCGGTTCCCAAGTATAAGAGGAAGGCCCTGACTGCAATGTCCAACGGAAGGCTTATTAGGTGGAGCATTCTTACGTTTAGGTTTTGCGGCAGGAGAAGCCAGAGGAAGGTATCGGGGGAAGCAGAAAACAGAATCTCAGGGACTAGTTTGGGGAGAGATGGTAGTAGTGGGTGAGCGGTGGTTGGAAGTAAGGCCACCTTAGGAATATAGCATGGGCCCTCAGGGATTACAGGATATTTGCTGCTTCAAGTCCAAATCCTCTTTCTCTGAGTCATTAGTGACAAGCCTGAACATTCTCCTTAGCAGGAGGCTTGAGAGGTGAGGGCGAAAGGAGAGGTGAAGACCTCACCTCCTCATCCTCTGTGGGATCTGGGACTCAGGGCATGTCAGTCAGGCTCATGGAAAGAAGGTGACTCTGTGATTGTTTTTCCTAGAAAGTGGCCATAGGTGAGAAAGGAAACAGTTTAGTTATAGTCTAACCTCTGTCTGAGTCATAGTAACATAGGACAGAGAGTGGTCTCTGGGCCCTGCGGTCTGTTCCTGGCCTGGGATGTCCACTGCCAGTCACCTGGATCCTTGCTCGGGTCGTGAGCTTCACCCAAGTCTGTTCACTTCTAAAGTTTGTTTTATAGTGGTGTTATGGGATAACATAAAAGTCACTCTCCATTTTCAAAAGAGGACATAAGTAAATGTCTTTTCTCTTCTGCATTCTGTGTACCAGTGGGGACAGGTGTGGGGTGGGGACAGGGCCGGCCAGGGCCCAAACTAAAGAATTGCAATAGAAGATCTGCATGGAAGGCTGAGGCCCAAGAAACAGCATGCGGAAGGGGAACGAGGCAGCGAGGCGTCTAGGGATGTGCCATCTGTGCAGCGCTGTCCAGAAATACCTGGGAGTCCCAAATGATGTTAAGGTGTTTTCTCTAGTCTGCTGGCTTCAAAATTAGAACTCAGAAGATGGAAGAAAGGGAGGGAGGGAGAGAGGAAAAAGGGGGGAAAAGGGAAAGAGGAGGGAAACCAGCTTCTGTTGGTTGTTTGTTTCCAACTCTCGGATGGAAAATATCACAGTCCCCACCTACCATCTTTAGACCAATTCCCAATCAGAAGTTAGGAACCACAGCGCCTCTAAGTATAATCCTTTCTCCATCTAAAAAAAGAAGAAGTATTTTGGTAATTTTTGACTTCCTACCGCAGCCAACACATAATTGTGCTGAGGCAGTGGTGTCGCTCACCCCACAGCCGTGGCACCACAGAGCAGGATCCACAGCTCTGAGGGGGGCCGGGTCGGCCCATGGGAAGGCTTTCTTTGGTAGACCTTTTATATACAGATTTTTTTTTTATACCATTAGGCTTCAGGCAGCTATTTATTTAACAACCTTCATTCAACCAACATTTATTTTGTGTCAGTATCATTAATTTAGGGGAAAGCAATTTTGTGTCGTTGACCCACAAGGGAGAAAAAGATAGATAGAAAATGGGATTTGAGATGAGGCAGAATCCTATACGCCATGCTAAAAAATTTTGAATTTAGATATAATCTTTCTTTTCACCTTCACATCTACCTTTTCTTCCACAAGTACTTTCTGATGTCCCATTAATATTCCATCAAGGTAATACAGGTCACAAGTGGATTCTCTGAAGAGGGAGAGAAAGAAGCAGCAGTCTGAGAGAGAAAGGAAACCAAGGGAGGGAGTGACCATTCGTGTTAAATATTAAGGAGAGGTTCAGTGGGGAAAGGAACAGGTAGAAACTTATATAGAGTGCTAGATTCTAAAATAGACGTGTTGGTCCTTAAAGGAATATTTCTTTTTGTAAATCTAAACATTGAATTGTCCCACCTTCCCTCAGAAAGTTTTTAGTCAGAGTTCAAATAAATTGAGAGCCAGGGACAGTGACAATGAACATGGCTTAGGGATGCTGCCTGATGACTTGTGTATAAAACCACACAGTGCTGTCAACATCAGCATGGATTTAAGGGACAAAGAGAGTTTTGTTAAATAGGCAGGATGATTGCAATTAAACAAAAATCTGGCTACTAATTAGTAAGCCCATGGTAAAACTTCAGTTATTTTTAATTCTTCACTTATCAGAAATAATCTAATTCTAGATATCACCCCTAACTATGAAGAATTGTTTTTGAATTATCCAGTGGCTTGCATTGTTTTCATAGGCAAAGACAATCAGCATTTCAAGGTTTATTCCCTCTCATACCTTTCAATATATTGAGCGTTTACTGTTTTACTACTGTGTGTCCAGGAGTGGATTTGTTTTTATTTTTTTCCATTCAAATCTTGCCTTCAACCTAAGGACTCATGTTTTCCATAAGTTTTGGAAATGTCTTGGCTTAATTATCTCTTTGTTTTTTAAAAAAATTGTTGAATTTTTTCCATTACCATTTAACCCCCTAGTAACCCTCCTTGCCCCTGAAACCACCACACTGTTGTCCACGCCCATCAGTCCATTTCCTTTTTTTGCCCGATCCCTCCATTCCCTAACCTCCCCCTCCACTAGCTGTCATCCTGCTCTCTATCTATGAGCCTGTCTCTATTTTCTTTGTTAGTTCAGTTTGCTCATTAGACTCCACATGTGAGTGAAATCATATGGTATTTGTCTTTCACTGACTGGCTTATTTCACGTAGCATAATGTTCTCCAGATCCATCCATACTGTTGCAAAGGGTAAAATTTTCTTTTTTATAGCCCAGTAGCATTCCATTGTGTAAATGACCATAGTTGTTTTATCCATTCATCTACTGATGGACGCTTGGGCTGCTCCATATTTTGGGAATTGGAAATAATGCTGCAATGAACATAGGGGTGCTTATGTTCTTTTGGATTAGTGTTTTGGGATTCTTTGGATACATTTCTAGAGTTGGGATTGCTGGGTCAAAAGGCAGACACATTTTTAATTTTTAGAGGTATCTCAGGTATCTCCATACTGCTCTCCACAGTGACTGCATCAGTCTGCATTTCTGCCAATAGTACCAAAGGCTGCACTTTCCCACTGCCAATAGTACCAAAGGTTGCACTTTCCCACATAGTCACCAGCACTTGTTTGTTGATTTATTGATGCTAGCCATTTTGATGGGTGAGATGATAGCTCATTGCCATTTTATTTTGCATTTGTCTGGTGATTAGTGACGCTGACCATCTTTTCATATGCGTATAGGCCAGCTGTGTGCCCTCATAGAAGTGTCTGTTCAAGTCTTTGCCCATTTTTTAATTAGATTGTGCTTTTGGTTGAGTTTTGTAAGTTCTTTATAAATTTTGGATATTAACCCCTTATCAGATATATTGGCAAATATGTTCTCCCATGTGCGTTGCCTTTTTATTTTATTGATGGCCTCCTTTGCTGTGCAAAAACTTTTTATGATGTAGTCCTATTTGTTTGCTTTTTCTTTTGTTTCTCTTGCCTGGGGAGCTATATCCAATAAAATATTGCAGTGTCTGAGATTTTACTGCTTATGTTTTCTTCTATGACTTTAATGGTTTGGGGTCTAGTATTTGTCTTTGATCCATTTTGAATTTATTCTTGTGTGTAGTATAAGAAGATGGTCTAGTTTCCGTTTTCTACATCTATCTGTCCAATTTTTCTAATATCACTTATTGAACTATCTTTAGCCCATTGTATGTGCTTGTTTCCTCTGTTGAACATTAATAAACTATAAAGGTGTGGGTGTATTTCTGAGATCTCTATTCTGTTCCACTGACCTACTTGTCTGTTTTTATGCCAGCACCATGCCATTTTCATTACTATGGCCTTATAGTATAGTTTGATATTAGGTAGCGTGAATCCTCCAACTTTGTTCTTCTTTCTCAGGATCACTGTCACTATGCAAGGCCTTTTGTGGTTCCATATAAATTTTTAAAATATTTGTTCTAGTTCTGTGAAATACATCATTGGAATCTTGATAAGAATTGCATTGAATCTATAGATTACTTTGGGTAGTATGGTCTTTTAAGGATGTTAATTCTTCTGATCCATGAACATGGTATATGCTTCCGCTTATTTTTATCTTCTTTAATTTCTTTCTTCAGGGTCTTACAATTTTCCAAGTATGGGTTTTTAACAACTTTGGTAGGATTTATTCCTAGGTATTTTATTCTTTTTGAAACAATTATAAATCGGATTGTTTTCTTAATTTCCCTTTCTGTTCGTTTATAACTGGCATATAAATATGCAACTGATTTCTGGATATTAATTTTGTATCCTGCTACTTCATTGAATTCATATATCAGTTCTACTAGTTTCTTGGTGGAATATTTGGGTTTCTTTATGTACAATATCATGTCATCTGCAAATAAAGACGGTTTTACTATGTCCTTTCCAATTTGGATGCCTTTTATTTCTCCTTCCTGTCTGATTGCTATGGCTAGAACTTCCGGTACTATGTTAAATAAGAGAGGTGAAAGTGGACATCCCTGTCTTGTTTCTAACCTTAAGAGGAATGCTTGTCTTTGTCCATTGAGTATGATGCTGGCAGTGGGTTTGTCACACTTGGACTTTATTATGTTTAGGTATGTTCCCTCTATTCCCACTTGGCTGCGAGCTTTTATCATAAATGGCTGCTGGATTTTATCAAATGCTTTTTCTGCATCTATTATTGATTTGATCATGTGGTTTTTATCTTTTTTTTTAATGTAGTGAATCACATTTATTGATTTACAAATGTTCCCAGAAAAAATCCCAGTTGATTATGGTGTATGATCTTTTTGATGTACAGTTGTATTCAGTTTGCTAATAGTTTGGGGAGGATATTAGCATCCTTATTCATCGGGATATTGGCCTGCAATTTTATTTTTTTGTAGTGTCTTTATCTGGCTTTGGAATTAGGATAATTCTGGCCTTGTAAAATGAGCTTGGAGGCTTTCCCCTCCTCATGAATTTTTGGAAATAGTTTGAGGAGAGGTGTCAGGTCTTCCCCGAATGTTTAGTAAAATACACCTGTGAACCATTGGTCCAGGGTTTTTGTTTGTTGGGAGTGTTTTGATTACCGCATCGATTCCACTAGGCGTAATTTGTCTACTCAGATTCTCTGATTCCTCCTGATTTTGTTTTGGAAGATTGTATGATTCTAGGAATTTATCTATTTTGTCCAGGTTGCCCAATTTGTTGGCATATAGTTGTTCATAATATTTTCTTACACTCCTTTGAATTTCTTTGGTGTCAGTTGTTATTTCTCCTCTTTCATTTCTGATTTTATTTATTTGGGTCCTCTTTTTTTCTTGATGAGTCTGGTTAAAGGTTTGTTAATCTTGTTTACCTTTTCAAAGAACCACCTCTTGGATTCATTGATCTTTTGTATCATTTTTTAAGACTCCATTTCATTTATTTCTGCTCTGGTCTTCATTATTTCCTTCCTTCTACTCACTTTTGACTTTGTTTTTCTTTTTCAAGCTCTTTTAGGTGTAAAGTTAGACTATTTATTTGAACTTTTCTAGTTTTTTGAGATAGGCCTGTAATGCTATGGATTTTTTTCTTAGGATTGCTTTCCCTGTGTCATACAGATTTTGGATTGCTGTGTTCTCATTTTCATTAGTTTCAATGTATCTTTTGATTGCTTCCTTGATCTTGTTGTTACCCATTCATTGTTTAATAACGTGTTATTTAGCTTCCAGGTCTCTATGGGTATTTTTCAGTGTTCTTCTTGTGACTGATTTCCTTTTCATAGCATTATGTCAGAGAAAATGCTTGATATGGTTTCAATCTTCTTAAATTTGAGACTTGTTTTGTGTCCTAACATGTGGTCTATCCATGTGCACTTGAAAAGTATGTATATTCTGCTGTTTTGGAGTGAAATGATCAGAAGATGCCAATTAAACCCATTTGATCTAGTGTGTTGTTTAAGGCTGCAGTCTCCTTGTTGATTTTCTGTCTGGAAGATCTATCCATTGAAGTCAATGGCGTGTTATAATCCAGTATTATGATTGTATTTCTGTAGATCTCTTTGTTTATGTCCATCAAGATTTGCTTTATAGCCCTGGCTGGTGTGGCTCAGTGGGTTGAGCACTGGCTTGCAAACCAAAATCTTGCTGGTTCAATTCCTGGTCACCTGATCAATACTTCTCCCCCTATCTTTGTCCTTCCTTCCTCCTCTCTGTAAAAGAAAAACAAACCCTTTTAAAGAAGATTAGCTTTACATATTTAGGTGCTCCTGTGTTGGGTGCATAAATGTTTACTAGGGTTATATCCTCTTCTTGGATTCTTTCCTTTATCATTACACAGTGTCCTTCATCTTCTCTTACTATAGCCTTGGCTTCAAAGTGTATTTTGTCAGCTGTAAGTACTTCTACCCTAGCTTTTCTCCCCTTTCATTTGCATGAAATATCTTTTTCCATCCATTTACGTAGTCTGTGTGTATCTTTTGATCTGAATTGGGTATCTTGGCCACAGCATATATATGGATCTTATTTTCTTTTCCATTTAGCTACCTTATGTCCTTTGGTTGTAGCATTTAAGCCATTAACATTTAAATTGATTATCGATAGATACTTTATTGCCATTTTATTTTCAAACTGTTTTCCTCTGTGTTTATTTTTCTTCTACTTTGTCTTCTTCTTTTTCTTAAAGCAAATCCTTTAACATTTATTGTACTACTGGTTTGGTATTTACAAAGTCCTTTTGCTTTTCTTGTCTGGGAAGCTCTTTATTTCTCCTTCGATTTTAAATGCTAGCCTTCCTGGGTAAAGTAGCCTTGGTCGTAGGTCCTTGTTCTTCATCACCTTGAATATTTCATGGCAACCCCTTCTGGCCTGAAACGATCCTGTTGAAAAATCAGATGACAGTCTAATTGGTGCTCCCTTGTAGGTAACTACCTACTTTTCTCTTGTGGCTTTTAGGAATCTTTAGGATTCTCTCCTTGTCTTTAAGCTTTGCCATTTTAATTATGATATGTCTTGGTGTAGGCCTCTCTGGGTCCAACTTTTTGGGGACTCTCTGTGCTTCCTGGACTTGTATGTCTTATTCTTTCACCAGACTAGGGAATTTTTCAGTCATTATTTCTTCAAATAGGTTCTCAATCCCTTGCTCACTCTCTTCTCCTTCTTGTATTCCCATGATGTGGATGTTGCTATGCTTTATATTGTCCCAAATATTTGTTAAGCTCTCCTATTCTTTTTTAACTCTCTTTTCATTTTGCTGCTCTACTTGGGTATGTTTTTCTACCTTGTCTTTCCAGTCACTGATTTGATCTCCTGTTTCATCTAACCTATTGTTTATTGCTACTAGTATATTATTTATTTCGGGTATTGCATTCTTTATTTTGACTGGTTCTTTTTTATTGTTTCTATGTCTTTTCTCATATTGTTGAGGATCCTTATAATTATTACTCTAAACTCCGTATTGATAAATTGCTTGCCTCCTTTTAATTTAGTTCTTCCGAAGGATACTTTTGTTCTTTCATTTGGGGCCTGTTTCTTTGTTTTCTCATTTTGGCTGCCTCTTTGGGTTTGTTTCTATGTATTAGGTAGGTCTTCAAAGGCTCTGGTGTAGGCCTAAGTCAACCCCTGCTTGTGACTGGTCCTGGGATACCTGTTTAGGGCTGTCAGCCATTCACATCCTGTGGCTCACTCTGCTGGGCCTTAGTGTGTGCAGAAAGAACCAGGCTGTGCACCAAGTCCAGCTTTACTAGCACTGGGCCCAGTGCAGGGTCCGCTAAAGTTTCAGATCTCCCAGAGATCTACCTTAGTTGTTAAACTTAATCACTGAGATATCCTTCAGCTGTACTATTCAGTAGTGGAGCTTAAGCACCACAGAGTGAGGCAAAGTAATTCCTGTGGGCGAGTCTATTGCTTCCCCTTAGGCCGATGCCACTTGGAAAGGAGTAATGTGCCTGAGAAAGAAGTCCTCTGCAGCATGGGGAATGACTCAGCACAGGGATCCTGGTGGCTGCTCCTTCAGTTCTCTCCCCAGAGCCAGCAGCCCCAGGCTCTCCTCATGTGTCTCTGATCCACTCTGCCTTCCCTCTACTGGAGCCCAGGGTAAGTGGCTACAAATGGAATTTTGTGCATTGGCCCCTTACGAGGCTCTCTGCATCTCCAGCCATCTCTCCCTGGCACACAGAAACCCTGCTGTTTTTCACGGCTGGATGTTATCTGGATTCCTTTCCTAGTTTTGGTGCTATAGGCTGGGGAGCCCAGCTTGGGGTTTACAACCCACACTTCTCAGGGGTAACCCCTGGCCACTGAAATATCCCTCTGGCACTTCAGCTGCCACCTATGGGATCCCATCCAGCCCTTTTGTACCTCCTCTGCTCTCTCTACCAGTCACGTTGTGGTGAAGTGGTTTCTTCTGTCTGTCTTGGTTACAAGGCTTCTCTCCAGTTGGTGTTCAGTTGGTTATTCAGGATGATTTCTCTACAGTTTCGTTGCAATTCCAGTCTGGTCCCGGGGGGAGGTTTGTCCATTTCTACTTACTCCTCTGCCATCTTGGAATCCTAATTATCTCTTTGAATATTACCTCTCTTTTATTTTTTCTATATAATTCTTCAGGAACTTCAATATATACATGTGTGTATCTGTACAAACATACACATCGTTAATTTTTTCATTACATTTTCTCAATTGTTTAACTTCTCTTTCATATTTTTATCTCTATATTAGGCTCATATTTTCCTTACAGTTAATTAACTCTCCTGAATTATATTACAGTAATTAGCATTTGAGGGTTGTTTCAAATTTTAATTACAAAATTTCCATTTTGTTATTTTTCAAACTGCCTGTTCTTTTTTCTATACTGCTCTGTCCTTTCATATAATTTTTGTTTCCCTTTGTCTCTTTTAACATTTCAGCATACTTATTTTAAAGTCCCTCTCATATAATTTTATTCTTCAGGTCTCAGGATACTAATTCTCTTATCATGATAGTTTGTTTATTTTTGTGTTTTATAACTTTTTATTTAACTATGTCATCTCCTGTTCCAGTTAATTATCTTCTCTGGAGATGTAGAGTTGTGGAAGTGGGCTTCCAAAATATTTTGAGTTTGCCTCTGCCCAGGGTCTATGGATACCCTCTGGCCTGGACCACACTTTAATTTTGTACCAGAAGAGAAAGAATTTATCCATGAGTGTTAGTGCTGTGAAAGTCAGGTCTTGGCAGAAGGATTAAGTTGGTAACCTTACTTTTCAAGACATACATTTTATAATATCTCAGTGTTCACTTTTTTAAATCAGGGCTCTGATCTGATAGAGAATTTCCAAGTTCTTCTTGGGTGGCAAACAGAAATCTTCTCTTGTAGAATCCAGTCCACATGTGGTTCAGCCCACAGGACTGCTGCAGGAACACGAAAAGCTCGGTTTCATGGTGCCAACAAGCTAGAAACACATGCCTCTGCTCCAGTGAGCATTATACTTCAGGCCTAAATCCTCTGTTTATGTCTCAGCTGTGATGCCACTTATTTCTCTGGCTTTTAGTTTCTTCATTCCTGGTAGCCGGACATTTCCCTCACTTAGTTTTGACCTTAGCACTATATTTAATTAGGCAGGGGATTATGTTTTATTCAGAATTATTACATGTCTGAACATTATTTTAGCATCCCAAATTGTCTGAAATGTTCTCTGATGATATCATCCTTCGATACTGGAACATTCAAAATGAGCTTGATGATTGCTTTTGTTCTTTACACACCTTTACTTAAGAAGTCACCCCACAAAATCACTACATCAGTTTAGTGCCTATATCCCCTCAGACACTCCCTTCAAAACTGTGTTTCTTCCATGATATTCTATGGAGCACTTTTCTTATTTTAAAGCATTTTCAAAACCATTATTGTTTTGAATGTGACAAAGGAAATTAGGTGGTTTTAAAATTTTTCATCTGAATGGGAATGAAAAGGAGGGATACCTGCGAGTGAGAACACAGGGAGGATGGAAACGGGCTAACATCGACATCTACAGGATGAGGAGCGGAGGGACCCTCGGGGTGCCTGAAGGGGAGTTTCCAGGGGTGGAGGAGAGCCATCAGAGCATGGCCGTGTGGAATGTAAGGGACAGGCTTTGCAGACACAGTGGCCAATGAGGCCAAATTCTGAGAGGGGGAAGAGGAAATATTAATTATTTTTCAACTTGGGAGCTTTTGGAGACTTTGGATAAAGTCTCCATAAATAATCACTGCATAGTGTTGGAGACTTTTCAGGTGTAGTGCATTAATAAATTAATGAAAAGTCAGATTGTGTCTAGTGAGCATATGTAGTCCTTAAATGAGCCCACCTTTAAAGAAAAAGGGAGAGAGGGTTATTAGGTACAGAATAATATGGACTTTGGGGTGGTTGGGCAGGGTGTTGATGGAAAGTAAAAATATAAGCTTGGAGCACTAAGTCAACCCGTGCTTGTAACTGGCCCTGGGGCACGGAAAGGCTTAAAGGCAAGGAAAAAATTGAGAAGGAAAGGCTGGAGATACAGAAAAAAAGGGAGGATTACTGATTAAGTGACTACCTATGGGAGGCATTATGCTTGAAACAGAGAAAATGCTCAATAAATATTTGACTGGATAAAATAAAAGAAAAGGTAGAAGTCTATGCTGGGTATTTTAGAACCATGAAAGTGAAGAAAGTATAGAGAAAGGTGGAGAAAAATGCTGTGTATATTAGTTTATTTGCTTTTAGCTTCAAGTGCAGAGGTTACTATTCTCATGTAATGGAGTCCAGAGGTGGGATAAATCTAAGGCTGGTTCATTCATAAGTTCCATGACGTCATCAGGGACCCTGGTGTAGAGGCTTGTGGTGAAAACAAAAATTGCACTCACCAAATTAATAGAGATATACTTGGGATAGGACAAATGGAGACAAATTTCAGCTTTCGTGTTGATAGTGATGTTGAATGTATCTTAGATATAAGTGACTGTCATGGGTTTCCTACTAATAGATACTAGGTAAAACAGCCTTACTACCATTCACTGGGCATCCCAGGTCATGTCTCCTGAGGGGTGGGTCACTTCACAAAAAGACGAAGCAGAGTGGAGTGTCCTGTTACTTTGTCATTTCAAAAATTAATTTGCTTGGAGAAAAGCAGACTTTATTCAAAGCATATGCAACATCTTACACTTAAAAATATAACTGAAATATTTAGTTATTTTCTAAACACACAGTTGATTATTAAAATCTCCACTTCAAAGCAGAGTAAACACACTCAAAATTACTTCTTTCTGCATCTCCCCTGCTTGAGTGCTAAAGACAAACAGACTAAATTTGGAGAGGCTTTTTCCAGTTTCATAGAGGATTTTTTTCCTGTTCACATAACTGAAAATGAAGACTGATGAGTCACATCCTCTGGTGAGGACCCATGTCAGAGATGGTTGCCATGACCGTGGAAAAGTTTGCATCAGTCTCAACGAAGCAAATATAAATATGTACTATTTTTAGGAAACAAAGGCTTGGCCTAGCAAAATCTAGGAAATTAGCTATCAGACAACTTCCAAGTCTTTGATTTACAAACTTTACTACAACAAATTTTAAAGAAGTTTTCTAGTGATAAATGATATTAAAAATTTCCAACTCTTGTGGAGACATTGAGTATGTAGAAAGCACATAACATTTTCTGACAAGTGCTGATGGGAAGGCACTTTGAGACCATCTGCCTCTCTTCCATGGCATCTGATGGCATTACAGCTGTGACTTGAGAGTAAACAGAGAGACTGATTTTCTTATTTATAACTCTGTCACTGTCAAACGCATGGGACAGGGACTGATGGCAGGACTTGGTGCGAGAACACCTGTTAATTGGAGAACTTCGATTATTTGGGAATCAGGTCTTCCTAAGGAGAGCTGGGTTCAGATCCAGTTTTAATGCCTTGTCTAGACAAACCCATGTTGGTTCAGCCCAAGCCCCAAACTTGCACACCCAGTCTGAGTTAATAATTTAGTATATAGGAATGATCTTGTGATTAGAGGGAACAACGTTAATAGTAACATGTACTGAATGACTATTATGTGCAAACTGCTGTTCTAGATGCTTTTTATCTATTAATTCAAGTATTTCTCACAGTGACCAAAGCCAAGATTTGCAAATCGTTCAGTCATCAGAAAAGCCATAAAATCATAATAGCTAAAGTGTATTCAGCACCTCCTCTGTGCTCAGTCCAAACGTTATGTCACGCGCTTTACATACATTTCACCATTTAATCCTCAATCAGATCATTTAGTTGTGAAGAGCAGATGCTAACTCTGATTGACTTAATGTAAAAAGATGTTATGAAAGAGGTCTCCCTTTTTCATACCACAGAGATAGTTGGAGGTCTGGAGAAGCGGGCTCAAGACTGAGCTACCTGGGATAACACTCACACCACATAAACTTCTGAAGAGAAAATTCACAGCTCCTGCTACAAAAACTAGATTTTGATCACTGTCAACTTCTATGCTAGAAATTAACTTTACAGCAGAGTAAATCCATCACTATTGCAGCCATTTCTGCTTCATGAAACTTCCCCCACAGCCGCTACTATTATATCACCAGCTCTTGAGAAAATGAAAAGATATTGGAGAGCTGGCGTCATTTGGCTCCACCCTTGCTGCAAAGATGTTTAGAAAAATAACTATCTAGCATTTTCAGCTCCTACCTGAGGAGAGCATTTTTCTTTCCTACCAATATCTTAAACCCAGTACAAAGTTCAGAGAAATGACAAATATCCATTCAGTGTAATTTTGCAAAGTTGTATTATCCTCATTTTAGTGGATCACAGGAGTAAGATCCAGAGAAGCTAACTGTCATAGATCAGGTTCTTACAAACAAACTTCAAGATAAAAAAATTTATGCAGAAGACTTATTAGAGAGTTCTCTCAGGTGATACATCTCTGAGGAATCAGAATAGAATTGGGCTGAGGGAAAATCTAACCTGCAATGTCATCACAACTGAGGGTGAGAACAGATTAAGGCAAAGGACCTGAACATTGTATCTTGGATAAGGTAGTTTTTGGCCATCATATGTCTCTTGGATGGGGCAAAACCTCAGATGAGCTACTTCCCTGTGGTTGAAAGGGAACCAATGGCAATGAAACCATCAATTAGATACTGACTAATTCCCACAAACACATTAGTAGAAAAACAGTGGTGTCCATCTTTCTTCCTATGGTGCGATGTACATAAAACATTTAAATATTTTTAAAGCATAACATTTGTAGCTAAAGATGCACTATGTCAAGTGTTGTTGAGGATGAGCAGAAATTGGAGCCTCACATATTGCTGTGTGAGAACACAACATAAAATGGTGCCATTGCTTTGGGAAACTCAGCATTTCCTCACACATGAAGCTTGGGGGTGTTCCTCTGTCTCCCTCTCCGCCAGCAGGTGTAAGGATTTTGTATTATGGAAATCTCCTTCTGCTAAAATATTTAGGGTGATTTTAGTTCTATATACTGATACCTGACTGACATAACCTCTAATATTAAAAACAAGGGTTATAACATTCCTTCTTCACCTAGACCACTTCATTTGGTTCTGGGTGAGGAAAACAGTTCACTGAATCCACCCAGGTGAGGGCAACTAAGGTGGTAGAAACTCGAAACCATGCCATTTGAGCAAGAGTTGAGGGCACTAGACAATTTATGAGGAACATAATGACTGTTCTCATATACCTTAAGCACCCTGTGTAGATGAACTCTGTAGCACATAGGAATAAGTAGGACAATTTGGGGGACAAATGTAAGGAGGAAAGTTCCAGTAGTCAACTTGCCTTGCCAGACATTAAGATTCCCATTGCAGCCCTGGTCAATGTGGCTCAGTTGGTTGGAGAGTCATCCCATAAACCGAAAGGTTGCAGGTTCAATTCCTGGTCATGGCACATGCCTAGGCTATGTGTTTTGTCCCCAGTCCAGGTGTCTCTGAGAGGAAGCTGATCAATGTTTCTCTCTCATGTTGTTGTTTCTCTCCCTCTCTCTCCCTTCCTTTCCCCTTCCCCCCTCTCTAAAATCAATGAGCATGTCCTCAGGTAAGGATAAAAAAAAGAAAAGAAAGATTCCCATTGCAGAAGGAATTAAATCAGGGGGTAGATGACCACTTGGTAGAAAAGTCACAGGGACAACCCAAGGATTCTGAAGTGAGCAAGTATTGGGCTTGATGACCTTAAAGTGGAGATAGCAGACCAGTTGCTCATGGCTAAGTTTAGCCTATATCATGCTGTAAAACAGATGGACTTAGTGGTCAATATTTGTGATTCAAGATTAATGTCAAGGTTCACATAAAAACCTGAAATTTCAGGTTTTCTTGGGGAAAAACATCAGAAGATATGGCAACACTGAGTCAGCTTCCCATTTTCCAACAACTGGGGTTGCTAAGAATAGGTTGCTTTCTTTAGACAGAGCAATTTTAACCACCGTTCCAGTGTTCCCAACTGTTTTGGTTTCAGCTCACTGCTTTTGTTTATGCTACCAGGATGGAATCTGAGTTTACCACCTCTGGATCCCCTAACCTAGGAGCTTCAGATTCTTCGATGCTATGATTCAAAGTCCAGTTCAAATCTCCTCTGCTAGGAAGATTTTCCTACTCACTCCAGTTAAATGTTCTTACTTTCTTCCTTGAGCTCCCCCGGCTCACAAGGCATTTACCACAACATTGAGTTTTTTCTTGCAACTTTCCAATAAGTTAGTTAGATGCTTGAGGTCAGGGGTCTCATAAAGCAAAGGCTTCTATTGATCTTTGTGCATTGATTATTAATGCTGTTTTTGACGAGCCGATTAATTTCACTGCAACTTAGAAATAGCCCATTCTACACAAGGGAAAAGCTTGCCTGCTTTCATTTTAAGCTGCAAAATCTGTTTTGAATCCCCCTGGAATTCTGGAATATTGAAACAAGTAGGATGGAATAATTTAAATCACAGATCATGAAATGTCATAGTTGTTAGTCATTTTACTAGGAGTCATGGGGATATATATTTGTCAAGCAAACTTGTAAATTGCTTCTTTCCTTCATTGAGGAATTAAAACTTAAGACTGCCTCATTCCTTTATGCCTGAAGTTCACATTTGAGCTTATAATTGCAAATCAATTTCAATATTACTGTATCAGACATTATTTTCCTAAATCAAAATCATTTTTTTTCAGTTGAACAGTTTGTTATCTTTGATCTAATAGGGACTATTGAGAATAATAGTACTAATTTAATGCTTCATAATACTGTTTATATCATTAATGTATTATTAGTATCTACACATTGCATATTAACTTTTTTCGAAATATATTCCACAGAATACTAGTTTCTTGAAATCCCCCCAAAACACTCCACTAAAAAATGGGTCACAAACTTATATGATATTATACCCAAGATAGACTGAAACAAAGTATTTTTGAAACTATAAAGGCCTTTTAAAATAATAGAGTTTCTGCTTCTGAAGATGGACTATTCCATTTCTTCTGGAAATTACTTACCACCTTGCTTCCTTTTAATTATGCAGCTTAGAAAAGCTTAGCTCCTACTCATACTTATACCTAGGAGGAAAGGGAGATGCTGAGAGGTCCCAGTAAGTTCCTGGGTAACTGGTCTCTGCCTGAGATCAGTCGCTGTACTACAGGCTTTCAGGATAGCTCCTATGGTAGCAGTTGTCCTGACCTGTGAAGAATTTGTAAGTGAAGAACAGAATCTTTTCCTTGAGGGTAGAGTGAGATGCCAGTGTTATTGCCACTGGAAGAGACAGCTATGCTCAGCATGAATAAAGAGGCAACAAATGCGTTAACTAAAAGACAAAAATCCGAAGGAAACAAAGTAAGTGCAGGAAAGAGAAGTTAAAACTTCTACGTAGAGGGCTGCAACAAGACATTTCATTATAAATTAGACTAGGACTTCATAAAAAGCAAAACACTAGAGAAATATTGAAAATTTAACATACATATACACATTGTCACATCTTTGCTTAAAAAAAAACTTAGTATCTGATATAATTTTATGAACATGTTTGTAATATAATTTTGTAATCATGTTTGCAATCCATAATTGAAGAAGGGGGAAGATCAAGGGCAAATGCGTAAGGCATCTATTTTCACCTGATGTGCTGTGGCACACTGCTGTGTTGCGGGCATTTTTAAAACGTGCCGTATCTAACTATTTATTCAGAGGCACTGACCTCTTTTCCCTTAGACTGTCAAATAAAAAAATGACACTAGCCTACACAACAACAGCCATCCAGTATGAATGAATCAACATTATACCTATTTTTTTTTGTCCAATTGCCAAAAATATATTTTTTTGGTGTGCCTCAGAATTTTAGTAATTAGTTTATGCATGTTATGAGATGAAAGCGGTTCGCTATCGCTAGTGTAAGGCACTTAAGTTAGCCTGTTCTTTAAGTAGCCCACCCAGAAGCATTGCCCAATGACTCCCAACCTAAAGTCCCATTGGCCTGAGTTCTAGCAGCAAAGGAAGCTGGGAATTGTAGTCCCTAGACAGGCACATTGCCCACCAGAGTGTAACTGCATTCTGTTATTAAGAAAGGGGAGAATAGCTATGGAGTGAGCAAATAGCAGTATCTAGCACAACATATATTTAATTCAGGCTGAATCATATCCCTGAGCCAAAAACACCAGGTAAAGTGAATCAAATTGCAAATAGTGAATACTAAACTAGTTCTTTTTAGGATGAAATTAATGCATTGGCATTTTACTCATGAACATGGAAGTTATTGTTTGTTTTTTCTGTTGATTAATATAAAATGCTTGGCACAACTCCAGTTTTTAAAAGTAGGCCTTAGAATACTTCAGTGTGACCAATTTTAAATTAATTCTGCTTTAGTAACATTTCATAAAAATAGTATAAATCAGAACCAAAGCTGTAGGTTATACCAGAATTCAAAATTTCTTTACAAAAACAGCAATGCACCAGTAACCACAGAGCAATAAAGAAAAATTAGAGAAGTATATCACAAGGGAAGAAATAATGGAAACCATTAGAGACTCGAAGAGCAGAAAGGTGCCAAGAGAAGATGGATGGCTTCACAAATTTTATCAATTTTGCAAAAAAAATTACAATGATCCACCAGGCAGTGAAGCCATTTAGTAAAAATGATGTAGACCAATTATGCCCCACAAGAAACAAGATGATCATTTCCCTCTTACTGAATCCAAAGAAAGCCGTAGGAACACAGACACATTCTGCCAGTAAAAACTTGGATTGGTGATTATAAAATACCCTCCAGAAGGAATGCTGAGTCTGATTAAGGTTTTATGCCATGAAACAAAACTTTCTTGACATTGCAGCTTTAGGAAACACCAGAGTCACTGTGACTGCAGATATTCTCTGGGCTTTTAGTAAAAGCAGATGACAGAGTGATGAATTGCTTTTTCCAGATTTGCATAGGTAGCTTTAGGGGGAGAAAGTGACCAGTGGGGCCAAGATGATAGAGACAGTACTAACACATTCATAGTGTATAATTAAAAACCCCTGTGGGAAAGAGGAGAGTGTAGACCCGGTGGAATTGCAGGCATGATTGCCTCTCTCTGTTTGTGGAAACATGTCCCAAACAAAACCCTGATCAGTGGATTCAATGTGGAGATGAGAGCGTATCATCGGTGAAGTGCCCAGGAAGGTGACGTTGCCACAACCTCTCACTGCGGAACACAGGGTGCACTTCTGCCCCTTCAGGCCAGGTCGGTCTCCTATTCTGTCCCCTAGGCATGGAACAGGGTCCCCTCAGCATGTGACTCTCTGACTGGAAATGTGAGCAGAACTGATATGCATCACTGCCCCTGTGAGGAAGTAGTTTTCCTGTTATGAAGCCTGTGCGATTCTTCTGTTATGGTGACTGTGGAGTGTGGACATGGTGCCTCTCTCAGCCTGTACCTGACTGACAGCAGTGAGCAGGGGACCCCTGCGAACTTGTACATTGTACAAGTGGAGGCAGTTTATTTGCTCCTGCAACATAATTTCCTAGCCTATAGGACTGTTCATAATCTGTAATCTTTTTAAGTGTTTCTTTAGTCTTTGGTCTCTGCTCTTGAAATGTAACTTCAGTGTGGGCAAGGGCTTATCTCTCTTCTCTCTCTCTCTCTACACACACACACACACACACACACACACACACACATTCCCCAGAGCCTAACACATTATCAGGAAAATAGTAAATGTTCAGTAAATATTTATTCAATGAATATGCACAATCTTTAAATAAGAAATACGGATCCCTAAAGCCAATGAAGTAACATTTCTCAAATGCCTTTTCTAGGCATATACTTACCTCCACATTTCTCACACTTATGAGCTGCGTGACTTTGGCAAAATCACTTCACCTTTTGTACCCGATGCCTAAGTTCATATATTAAAAATGGGGATAATCATAGAACTATCTCATAAGATTATTGTGAATATTAAATGGGTAATGGAAGTAAAACAATGAAGTATATTAATGTAGATTTCCTACTAAAAGTGATACAGAATAGACATCCAGGACAATGTATCTAAATGATAACTAAATATTCTATCCTTCCTTATAACTAAATATAATTATGTTGTCACGTTCTGGCTAATGCGATGTAAGCTGCAATGTCGAGTGGGACCCTTGGGAAGACGCCTTCAAAAGACGGAGGCAAACTCTCCTCTTCCTCTTGCGTAGTCTGTGGATGTAATGGGTGCAGCCTTAGCTGCTGTCTCATTCCATGAGCGCAGTGGAGGCTGGAAGCCGTGGCCGGGGGAGCAGAAAACAGGAGCCTAGGTCCCTGATGATTCTGTGGAGCTGCTAGTGTCCTAGGCCTAGACGACTGGCCCTGGAGAGTCTGTCTTCAAACTTCATTTCAATAGGAGAACAACACTTTACTTGTTTATGCCACTGGAGTACAGGTAGCAAGCAGACAAATTAAGTGTCTAACTGATATGATTCTATTATATATTGATAGCCTGTTTAATTTATTTTTCCCAGTTGAGAGCCTATTACAGGTATGTATGTGCATGGACACCCTTATGGTGAAAAATGTTATAGCAACATCTTTTTTCACTTTTGTGCTAAGCTCTCTGCTGAATGAAATGGGGATTGTATCAGGTGGCAATGAGTCATACAAACCCAGGTTACTACTTATTATATATCCTTGTTGCATTCATTCATTCATTCATTCATTCAACGAAGTTTTACAGAGAAATTGTTAAATACTAGGTTCTGTCTATTCACTGGGGATTAAAACCCAAACCTTTGCCCAGAGGTGGATTTAATGGCGGGCACACCGGGCACATGCCCTGGGCCCCGACTTCTGAAGGCACGTATTTTTATTTTCCCTGTCTCTCTCTCTCTTTTTTTTAAGGGGCCCAATAGTTTCCTCTGAGCCTGGGGCCTCCACCGACCTCAATCCGCCTCTGCCTTTGTCCTTATTCTTAAGGATGATAGAACCTACAGACAAAGAAAAAAGTACAACTAGCTAATAGCTGTGCGAGGTAACTATTGTAACCAACAGACTATAATAGGCTAGTTCGGTAATACCCAGAAGTAAAGAATTTGCCCCGGAGGGTTAGAGATTGCAGCATATTATGAAGGGGGTAACACTTAAATGTTCAGTCAAAGGTTGAGGAGTGTCATGGACACAGGGTGAGGAGAAAGGACAGAGTATTCAGAGAACTGTAAGGAGTTCAGTGGGGCTAGAACATGACATGTACATTTTCAAGTGTTGAGACCAGAGATATAAGTACCAGGTAAAGTCTCTTAAGGATAAGGATAAGGATTTTGTTCTGGTCATTATTGAGCCCCTGAAAGATTATACAGAGAGAAGGGAAGAAGTGACTTGATCCAACTTGCATTTTAGAAAGGTCAATTTAATTGCAATGTAGAGGATAGATTAGAGGTGGATTATATTAGCGATCAGGAGGCCAGTCTAGAAATAGTTGCAAGAATCTAAGAACCTGAACAAGAGAGAGGGTCTGAGGGAGGAAGCAGAAGCAGGAGTTGGGAGGAGCTCAAGGATGAAGAAGAGCTGTGTAAAATGCGGCACACGCAGGGCAAGGTGGGAGATTTGATGTGTGGGAGAGATGGCTGGAACAAACTCTGGATCTTCCGCTCGCGATAAATGGTGCTATTCACCAAGACAGAGAAAGCAAGAAAATTTCAAATTTATGGTGTTGGTGTAGGATATGGAATTCAGTCTCTTGCTTCAAAAGGGAAACGGCAACAAAAATAATACGTTATCACTTCCTTCTTCCCTCCCTCCCTATTTATTTAGTGTTCTCTGTGGTTTTATTTTGTATGCTAAAATGGACAACTCAGGCAAAGTCCAAGATAGGTTAATATCCACTGCAGAGAAAAATAATAAATATTCATGAACTATTATTTACAAGCAAAACGAACAAGGTAATTGTTAGCAGAAGAGATTATGAGTTTATTTTATGCCATTAGCTTTAATTACCTTTGTGAAACCTGGTAACAATTTATTCAGTTAAATTGTGTTTGTGTTCTGTTAATCTTTAATTTTTCCCCAGAGGGAAAAAAAGTTCAGCCTACAGTTTCTACTGGAACTCCCTAAGAAAACTTAGAGAATAGCTTAAACAAATTAAAAATTGAAATTAAGCATAAGAAGTAGATTAAGGGTTTTATTATTTACAGTTTAAATGTTTGGTATTAGTCAGAATTCAGTATTTAGTAATGTACTGGAGTGTTTAATTTGATGGACTTAATTATTTTTAAGTAAATATGCTTTCATTCAAAAGTTTCCAGTGGCCTCGCTTTCTGAGAGCTGTTTCTGGGGTCATGGGCAGGGCTCTCTCAGTGATGTAGATGTGATAAACAGGCTCTCCTTCCTGTAATAATAATACTCTTCTAAATTGTTGGGGAGGGAATAAGCAAATTGACTTAATCCATGAAATCTCCTGGGAGAAATGCACTTAAGAATTCCAAATCCTTTACTGGGGAAGTGTTTGAAGTTAATGTTATAAAAACTCTGTTTTGTTTAGAAGCACCTGATAAGGCAACAAATAAAAAATAAAAACAATAAGGAGCCCTGAGAGAAAACTCCCTGTGGCAGGTGGTTTGGCTGGGATTGTAAGCGGAAGAGGCTTAGTTTTGACGGTTTGGGACTGTACTTGAAAGCCCTTCAGGCTTCTAGCACTTTGGCTCCCTTTGTATCTAAACGTGTAACAGTAAGTTAAAAAGCTAAAGTGTGGAGAACCATCAAGAACCTCAACCTCACTGTGGACAGGATGGAATTTCTGCCGGTTCAATGATTGGGTTTGAACACGGACAACATGTGAAAGTGGCAGAAGTACAATAAAAGCAGCTAGAAACAGTAGACTGGTTAGATGCTTTCGTCTATCTCCCTGAAGCATTTGGAGATAGAACAGCCTCCCAATAAAGATTAAGAGACCAAAAATTAAGCACTGAATGGAAAAGGTTTTCCTGCCCAAGAGGGATTCCCATCCAACACAGAGTCTAGGCAATGGAAAATGCGGTTGGGGAGGAAAATAACGGGTAAGACTTTTAAAGTCGAAAGATCACCCACCACCTGTCAGGGCTGGTTTCTCCAGGAAACAGACTCTGAGGTGGAGATTTGTGTTCAGGTGGTGTACTGGCGAGAGCTCTCCAGAGCAACGCACGTATAAGCGCGGGCCCAAAAGGACCAGCCACGGGGTGAAGGGAGCTGTGGTGCTGTTCCCTGTGAACAGCCTGGAAGCCGAGGTGCTCCTCAGAGGTGTCCCAAATTTAGACCAGGTGGCTGTCTTCGTATATCCTGCCCTAGTCAGTCCTTGAGCGTGAGTTCCCTCAGGGGAAGCTACACACACTAAGAAAGAGGAAACTGGTTTCTGGGCAGGGACTCAGCTGTGAGCCGCCAGCGGGCAAACCTCTGGGTGGCTGGAGAAAATCAGTGCCTTTGGTCCAGAGGGAAGAGCGCTAGGCTACACGTTCCGCATCAGTCTCTTTTTAGAAAAACTGTGTGTTGCTGGTTGTGCACTCTTAGTTGGACTTGAACACCGGGTGTGTGGTTAAGGAAAGGAGCATTGGCCCCACCTGTGGAACGCTCACCAGTGGAATGGGATCCGGTTACCTGTGCCACGCACTTGAGGTACCTGGTTAGGCATTCTGACGTCTAGGTCTCCTACAGTGCTTCTGCAGGCTGGGTGACAGGGCAGGGATGTGCCACTCCTTTGAACTAAATTCCTATGGTTCTTGGATAATTTCTAAGGGAGGGCAGATCCTGGATTTTCTGATAATTTGGTCTGTTAGGCTTTGGCTGGTTTGAATTTGATTAAAAACATGAAAGATAAGAAAGATTGCTTCTTAAAGCCCTAAACACATCATATAACTTAGAATATTTGATGTGACTCTCAATTGCCTGAGATATTGACTATTACCTCCTTAATTCTGTTTTCTTCCTAGGCATGCAAGTCTAATAATTCATCAGTTAGTAGTCTTACCTAAGCACAGGCTTATAGTAACTTCCAAATATGAGTTCTGGGTTCCAAACTCTTGACACTTGTGGGGCTTCTCAAACTCTTATACTCTCAGGCTAAATACTTCACAGTTGACAAGATGCTTTTATAAATTTCTTTGATTATAAATTTACATACCATATTTAAATATGCAAAGAAAGTATAGCTTCTATGTTTTTCATAATTTGTCTAATCATGTTAAGAAGTCCTTTATTGGATGGCAGATGGGAGTGGATACTAAACTTAGTCTAATTCATTAAACTCAGTTGCTAATTTACATAGCATCTGATATGTAATTCCTTCTTTCAGATAAATCTGTATTTACACTTTTCCCATTTCTGCTTCTCTTCAATATGGATCTGGGAATATGAAGACGGGGCTTATGTGTCTACATGGAGACAGGGAAGAGGGGCAGTCCCGGTGCTATGGGCCTGGGCCCTTGGAGCATCTTCTTGGTTCCTACAGGCCCAGCCAACGCCAATATTCCTCTGGCCAGTAGTGTCCTGCCTGCATCCGATGGTTAAGCTTCTAGCTCATGAACTCAGAGGATTTTCTTTCTTGATTGAATCAGATCCTGGTGGAGTCAAAGCCTAAGGACTCAGTCTCCCACGTGGTTCAGGCTGGGGCTGACTGTCTCCTTGGTGTCCTGCCGTTGCTTTCACCCGGGGATCACCTGTTCCCTGTACAGCCACCTTTCCTCACAGGTTCACCGTCCAGCAATATCAACTAGTCTCCTTGTCCACCACAGAGCATGAAAAACTCTGGAACCCCTTCTACAATGTTGGATGTGGGGAGATTCTATATAATTATATCTTACCTCTGTTTTGTTCTGCTTTGACTGCTTAACGACGTTTGAGTCCTCAAATTTCTTCTCTTGCCATTCTCTGTTTACTCCTTAGGTGATCTAAAGCACCATGGCTTTAAATATCATCTGTAAACTAATGGCTCACAAATCTATATCTTCATCCTGGACCTTTCCCTAAGACTGTAGAACCAACTTCTTGTTGAACAGCCACCTTAATTGGTCTTTTAAACTTACATGTCTGAAATGGAACTCTTTATCTGCCCCCCAAACCTACTCCTTTTTCAGTCTTCCTCAACTCAGTAAATGACACCTTAACTCTCTCAGATACTCAGCATAATAATTCACATTATCCATGCCTTTCTCATAACCCACATTCGATTCATTAGGAAATCCTTTTGGCTATACCAATACATCTAAACTCTATACTTAACACCTTTCCCACTACTGTCTTTGGCCATGACCCTTCTCTGTATTAGCTTCATAACCATTGTCCTTGTTTCTGATAAAATCTACCCCCAATATAGCATCGAGGGATTTAAAAAAAATAAATTATATATATATATATATATATATATATATGTTATATCATGTTACTCTTCTGTTCAAAAATTTCCAAAGGCATTTTCTATTTCCTATGAATGACACTTTTCCCCCAGATATCCACATGGCTGCTCCTTCATTTCCTTTCAGTTTCTGCTCAAATATCACCTTTTGGTGGGGCTTTTCCTGATCATCTTAATGGCCATCTTAAAATGTCACCACCGCCTCCCGCAACTGCAATTCCTTGCCCCAGTTTACTGCTTTACTTCTCTTTGTAGCACTTATCTTCACAGATCAATGTGTTTATTTGTTAATTGTCTCTTTCCCTCAACTAGAAGACCCAGAAGAGTAGGAACTCGATTCTGTTCATTACTTTATTTCCAGTGCCTAGAATGACACCTGACACATAGTGAATGCACCGTGAATTTTTGGTGCTGTAACATCTCTATTATATTTATTACATCATAAATAAGAGAAGCCCGAGAGCTTTCCAGTAGAGCTTTTGCTCCGAGTCCCTGTTCTGGGTCTCTCTGCTCCGCGGGACTGGCAGAGCTTTCAGACACCCTCCTGTGAGCTGTCAGAGGAGCCTGCTTTCTACCTGCAACCTGTGGGTTTATTTTTACCATCTAAGTTGTTAGGAAAGTAGGACAGTACCTTAATATTGCAAGGCCCAAGGTTTATGAATTCTGGTATTATTTTAAAGATTTAACTAAAAGCTAAGTTTCCCAGAACTGCTTCTGCAAACATACTCAGCTGTGATGGCCCTGAAAGAAGACAGGGTTTGTGAGATGCAGGGTTAAATGTGGGGAAAGAATGACATAAAAATCATAATATAACTAATCACATTAAAAGCTACTATTGATTGTTTCTGACTTTATGCCAGAAACAGCTGTTTATACATATGTTATCTTCACAATAGCCTTAGAAAGCAAGCACTCGTAGCTCTGTAGTGCTGTTGAGGAAGCCAGGGCCCAAGTCATTAATAACATGATCAAAAGTCATAGGCTTAATAAGGGGCTGAGCTTGGACTGCTGACTTTAAGTTTTTTTCCCACTATACCATGCTGCACGCATAGTTCTGTCCAAAAGGAAGCTATCAGCTTACTTGTTTTTGAAAACTATATGCAAAGCTGTTTGAAAATTAGCTTAAAAGCCTTTCAAAGAAACATAGCAGAATAGCTTCTTATACTGTGGGAACCGAAGAGTATGGTTTTTTGACTACACATGTCATCATGTGTATTTGTCTAGGATTAATGTGCTGGTTAATGATCACTTTGCTTCACCAATTACCATGATTATAGAAAGATCTTTCATCTGGAACAGTGAGGTGGCCTTTGGCAGCTCAGAGGGGGAGAGTAGACAACACAGCCCATCACAATGGGAAGTAAGCGACCTGCCTCCACCCTGAGCATGCACAGAAGCAGGACAATGAAGGGAGAGGAAAGGTAATTACCTGTGTGTGAGTGATGACTGCTGAAACCCTCCTCCCCACAGTGGGTAAGGCCAGGGTTTTATGGCCTCCACATTAGCACAGTGGGGCCTGATGCTCCAGGGAGAAAGCCACATCTTTCATTTTGGTGCTCCTGCCTCCATGGTGTTTCTCATAGTCTTGCTGCTTCTTAAAAGTCTCCCGGGGCAATCATCCATCAGGGGTGGCACTGATCATGCCCATTTATAACTCAGGCCGGTTACCTCAAGTCACATTGCGCTGCTTCTCCGAAGGCACATAAAACCTTTATCTCTTTTACTGGAAGCTGTTCACCTCCTTGGTGATTCCACACACAGCAGCCTTGGGCAAAGGTAGCTGCTCTTTGCTCAGGGTGTGAGCTCATGCCAGCCAAAACAAAGGGGAGAAGAAAACAGGCTTCACGAATCGCTGTGTGCAGAGACTTGAAAATAACATAATGAAGCGACCCATTAGTATTCGCAGGTAGAAAACAGTACCTGCTTGTGTTATCAAAGCAGTGGAGATGTCTTCCTGTAAAAGAGGTCAAAGTGGTCTCCAAAATCATTTCCAGGTGTAAAACCCTGCATACGGCACTCTTTTACCTGATTAATTATCAATCATACATTCTACAGTATATTCCCCTATCACTTCTGTGCTGTGGATGTGTTCATTATCATCTCATGTGAGAAGAAAGATAGCGATTGACAACAATTCTCTTTACAAATCCCAAGCGATGTGTAATTTGGTTTTCTAATTGGGGGTGTTTGTACGATCTGCTTCCTGTCCCTGCTAAATTACTATGAGTTGAAAGGTTGTCAGTGTGGAATTATGTTTGCTTGATAAGGTATGGGGACTGCTGTGTGCATCATGAAGACAAAGTTTGTACATCCTCAGTTCTGCGGAGTTCTCACCTGTGTGGACGGGCAGTTACGTTCACTGCCATCTCCGCTATAGTAGGCTCACCACAAATGGCAGTGGATGCCGGGTGGAAGACAATAGAAACTTCGTTGAAAGTTATACCTGAGTTGTGCATTGAAGGTTGAGTGGGAGCTTGACAAGCAAAGAGGAGGGAGGGAGAAAGACATTTTGGACAGTATGGATGGCATATGGAAAATTTTGGAGTAGCGAGCCCTGTTTGGAAAACGGTGATAACTTAGTTGCTGTAAGCACAGCAAACTTACTTTTTTTATCATGTTAGTCTCTCATCATTGGAGCGTTTTCTTTCTTGAGTTATGTGGAATTTGATGTGTTACTTAAACCCTAACAATAGTTCCATGGCACTTACGGTAGGGTGAGTACTAGGACAGAGGGAGCTTGTTACCAGGAGCAAGCAGCAACTTCTGCATGAGGTTTGAGTTTGAGGAAGAATTCTCTCCTTGCTCTGTGACTCATTTTCCCCATTGATAAAATGAAGCATCGACTGACCTCTATCCACAGGCAATCAGTTAGTGAAATAGGACAGGAATCTACAGTCAGTACATTAATTATCCTCCCTGGGGGCTCATGAATGTTTCTAGGGGAGGCGGAGGCAGAAAGGTGCCTGGGAGTTACCACAGCGGCCTCTCGGAGATGCGCGGTCCCAGCACCATCCGCGTGCCCTTTAGAACGCGCTCTCATGTGGATACTTCAAGGCTTTGGGAAAAGAAAGTGTAACTCTCACGAAAATGTTTGGGAACCCCCACATATGAAAACACCTAAAATGCCTTGGAAATCTGGAATAGGCATAGCATCCTTTTCTGTGCACTTTCAGAGGATTGGGGGTGACTACTTTTAGAAAAGAAAACCATCAGAAACATGCACCCACAAATCTTCGCAGTGGAGTGGGCAAATTTTATGTTCCAAAATAAGAACAATTCTCTAGAGGGGGAGAAGAATTCATTACCATAGCGGCAGAAAAGGAAGCTGAGCAGAGAGAGTGAAACCACGGAATCTTCATTAGGGTCCATCTGTGGGTTCAGCTTTTCACTGAGCTTCCTGTGACACTGGTGTAGAGGTTGATGTTTTTCTGCATGTTCTCCTTGCCGTCAGTAAACTAAGTATTTCAATACCTCTAACAAGATAACTCACAGGAATCCGAGGGCTTCTTCAACAATACTCAGGGACATGGGCCACACGGGAGCAGAGAGCTGGAGGCCTGTTGAGTAAACCAGCAGACATGACAGCAAGGAGCCCTCCCTCCTCACCTGCTTTTTGTCCATCCCAAAGTGGTGAGTTTCGCATTTCCACAAGATGACCACCTCAGACTACGCCCTCCAAGGGAAGATTCTGTTCTTCCTCTGGGTCCCACCACCCTCTGGACAATTCTCAACCTGGAGAGAGACAGAGCACTGAGTCTTTGGAAGGAGAGAAGCAGGTACCGGGTGAGGTGAGGCACTTGGTTTCCATTCGACTTTCCTTACACAGACAAGGCAGGGCCCCTACCTTTGCTCTTGAATGAGAGGCAGCATAAATTGATCATAAAATCATTGAAGAAGAAAAATGGTAAGAAAACAATAACTAATTTACCTGATTTATGAAGGTCATTAGCAACGTACTCGGATGTTCTAATTCACTTGAGACAGTAAATTTTATGTGACAAAAATGACAATTGAGAAAAAGTAAGTGGGTGAACTGCAAAGGAGCAAACATTTTGTTTTCTCCTTGTCCTCACATCTCACCTTCCTCATTTTTTTTACTGTGGAAACACCTACCCTTTTGTATCTCCTGTCTTGACTCTCTTCCAGGTTGAAATTGACTCATGCCTGACCCTTTTCCAGGTTGAAATTGACTCATGCCGTCCTACCCTTCATTTGTGCTGATGGCTGTGACTCAGTTCTCTGGACATTCTTATGGTTTGGGATGCCAATTTTCTTGCTGCATCTAATAGCATCTGTTTTATGCTGGTCAAAGGACTGACTTTGAGATTAGATGGAATCTTTCATTTAAAGAGATAATTTTCCTCGTTTGGGCTCCTCTCACTGAAAATTTTTTAAAAATCATGCAGAAAAAAAGAAAAAGGACTCATGGACATGGACAACAGGGTGTTGATTGCTGGGGGGAAAGGGGTATAAGGCGACTAAATGTTAATGGAAAAATATAATAAAGATTATATATTTTTTTAAAAATCATTCAGAGATTACAAAACTACAGATTGTCTCCCTTCTATTCTTTATCTTTTCTTTCTTTTTTTCCAGATATAGCATGACGAGTCTGTGAATTGTAAGGAACTTACAATTAGATTAGAAAATTAGAAAATTAGATCATCTAATCTAATGTTTCCCAAAGAGTCTGTTCTGAATTGTACAAGGTATGATTCTAGGTTGCACAAGGAGCAATTATTTTTTAAATTAAAAAAAAATTATTTTAATATGTATTATAAAAATTTAAATAGTGCAAAAAACTATGTTTTCTAGGATATTATTGTATAGAATGAATACGGCAATAACTGTGAAGTTCTTATGGATGACTAAAGTTTGGGAAACACTGACACTTTTTTTTTTCCATAGTTAGAGAAACTGAGGCCCGACAGACAAGTGACTAGCCCAAAGTATAGCTAATCCCCCGGGGACCTGGGGCTTACACACAGGATATAGGACTCTTCATCTCTTTATCATTTTCTTTCTTTTCACAAATATGTAGCATTTTTTTCTGTACTCGCAAATTAATTTTTGTATTGCTAAATTATGCATCTAATCTCTATGCATCAGATACGAAAGTAATTTGGGAAAAATGTTTAATATGGTATCTAACAAATACTGAAGAGTATTCCAAAGGTAGCCCATGTCGGACTCGGTAGCGAAACCGGAGAAATACAGATCAGCTGGCAGCCCATCGTGTCTGTGGCGTGTGTAACCTTCTGTAGCCAGCCTGCTAGTTACTCGATTGTATTCCATGGTCAATCAAAGGAAGAGAACTTTAACAAGCCATGCTGGATACCAAAATGAGATATTTTCTGTAAAATAATATCTGCATCCACTATTTCTATCATTCTATTTCTTCTGTAACTTTGATCTCCGTGTCTCTGCGACAATGGACTACAAACAACAGTAATTGCAGCTACCACTCATGAAGCTCTCAGTATATGCCAAGTATTGTTCGAAGTGCTCTTTACTCATCAGTAAAATATTTTTAACCATTCAGCCTTCACACCAGTGCTATAAGGTAGGCCCTATTTTATGCTCGATTTAAAGAGCAGGAATTTTCCCCAGTATTAGAGAGCAAAGAAGAGTGTCTTGACACAGCAGTCTGTTCCAGTGGCCATACTCTTGCTCTCATGTTCGTAGCAAACCAAACAATCTTGTCCCAAATCTTTAAAGAATTTCTTTACAAATTTGTATTAGCCTGTACACTGTGATACACTCCATGTAGTTTGTGTATGTAGAGTTGGATGGTAAAACTTGTTTTAAAGGCAGCTTTGTTTTCTAAACTTCACGTTGTGTATAAAAATACTGTCATGTAATTTGGCAAAGTCCCTTAAAGGGGATTATAAGGGGTTGAAAATTGGTAAGATTATTAAGATGTATTTATGCAAAATAATTTTAAAATTAGGCAAAACAGAATGGATGAAGTGACGATGGGAAGGAGGATTCAGAATTAAAACCAGATGATGACGGTAATAAGCACAGCAGCTATGAGTGTTGAGAGATTAATATGTGCCCAGCACTATGTTTAATACCTATTTGTAATACATATTTAAATTCTCACGATATTCCTTTGAGGTAGTTACTAGCATTCTAATTGTACAGGTGAGGAAACAGACACCAAGAGAGGTGATGTCATGCATCCCCTAACCCAGTTGGTGGCAGCAGAGCCGTGGTTTCAACCCAGGTCCGGTTGTCACACTTCACTTCTCTCTATTCCTGGGAGCTCGTAGAGCATGTCTAGCATGTGACACGGTGTCCTTTTGTTCTACTTTTGGTTTGAGTCATGAGACAAAAGCATACTAAAAATCTTTCCTGCTTAGATGAACAGCTGACCCTCCATTTCCCAAATTAGCAGGTTTGAGGAGGTCTTTGGGAACCTCTCAGCAAGAATTTCTTTAACAAATCTCCTAAATAGCTCTGATAGCATCACCTTCATTTTGATTTCAACGTTCTGATTTTTCAAAAGTATCATCCAGCTCCATTAGTCACTTTTTTCATAAGAGGGAGTTGGGTCTGGATACCTTTTGACCAATTCACAAATCAAATACGGAGGGTTTGCCATTGCAGAGCATTTCAGGAGAAAACAGTCCATAGGCTGTGAAGTCTCTTCTCCAATGAGTGCTCTAAAACTCTCCTGACAAGGGCAGTCTCTCTGGGATAACTTTATCACTTTCCAAGCTGACGTTTTGGAAAGCAACATATTCATCTGGACGTTTGATTCATCTGGGGGGGAAAAAAACTCAAATCCAAAAATTTAAAAAATATAAACATTTTGTCTGTACACAATAAAAAAAAATAAAGGAGTCCAACTTTCCCAGAATAGCCCCTCTGGGGAAAAGTTATATCTTAGATCCTTAGATTGGGTTGAGAGCTATCTGTAATTTTGATTTTGACCCAAAGGGGTCTTTGAGAACAAGAGAATCAAGTTCATTTTCTCTTCCCCATGACAGCTCTTCACATATTGGAAGGCAGCCATTTTGTCTTCTCTGAATTATCTCTTCTTATGGTACATCAAATTTTCTTTAAAACTTCCTTCCTATACGAAAGACTAATAGCATACTTCATCCAAAATTTGAGTGTCCTGGATAAACACAGCCTAGTTCATTTCTGGTTTGAAAAATGGGGAATGTGCAATGATAGAATACCACTTGGCCTGTTTTCTCTGTGCAAGGCAAGCTTTAGGACAATGATAAATATTTGTCTAAACTGTGCAGCTGAGCCATATGCAAATTTGCATAATGGCACTCCAGGTGATGTGCTGCATGGTAATTACTTGTTACTTGCAACTTGATAAAGCTGGATTTTAGCAACACACTCATGACTGAAGGCACTGTCAGCAAACCAGGAGGAGCCCTCAGCATGTCTCCTTGTCACCTTAAGTGGCATTAAGGAAGATGAAAGATGTGGCGAGAGACAGTGGGAAGATGGTTTATAGACTTCTCCAAAGTCACAAACATGTGTGATTTCAAAGAATTTCAAGAGTGGTACAAAGTATTTGTTTACAGCACAAATGTTTCTATTTGATCAGTCCAAAATGTCAGGGTCTTTGCCAAGCTGATTCAGCCAAACTGGTGTGTGAATTAGAGAAAGAACATGTATTAAGCCCTCACTGTGGGCCATGCCCTGCAGTGGTTGTACAAAGGAGAAATCCAGGCTGTGCTAACCATGATTCTTGCTCTTTTAAAAAACATCTGTCTCCCTGGAGAAACGGTCCCTCTTAGACAAGGATTCCATACTTTCCTACAGAGACCTAAGAAAGTTCATCCAATCAAATCGACACATTCAACAATTCAAGTAAAAGTTTTGTGTTAGGTTCTGAAAAAAAGTAAATGAATAAGACATTTCTCATTACTCATTTCTTCCCCCCACCTTTTTAACAGTCTTTTGGATTTTGAAATGATTTGTATTACAATTATATAAATACATTCCTTAAAAGCTATATTATATGGCAAATGATGATACAATGTCGATTGTAAAACGAGCAGATTACCAAGATTGCTTGGAGAGGCTGTGTGGAGGAGTCGATGAGAAAGCGCAGTGCGGAGTCTGAATGTTCACCCCACGGTTTGCCATGGTATGTATATAACCCACTGGCTCCAGCCTGGGAATGCTGATACATGACTCTTACCGCGTTATTAATAAAATACTGACTATAAAGTGCATCAGAGAAACCTTGGCCCATAGTTCACATTCAATATGTATCAGCTATTGTTCTGGTATCTGTGCTGTGCCAGCACATTGTGAAATTATGTAAACACTTGGAGTGAACCCAGAATGGCCAGGAGAAAATAAAGTTGATTATTTAATATGAGAGGATGTAAATGGATCTGTCTTGAAAGAATGCTTGTCTAGTAATTATAGATTATAATATAAAAACTAACATTATTAAATAAATAAAATCAATTTTAAGCAGAAACCTGAGACAGTCTCTGCTCCCAGGGATCTTGTGGAGTTGTTGAGGGTAGGGGACAGAACTACGGGTACACATTTTAAGTGCAATTAAAAATGGAAGTGATAAACCCTGTGATAATGAAAAGAATATATCCAGAAATATTTCCCAGGGTCAATAATGTCTGAGATGTAGGCAGAAGGAGCGCTGATGGTGGGAGGGTTGGCAAAACCCTCCCGCCAGGTGCTGTGAGGTGTATCTGAGGACTGGAGTGACGTAGGCTGGTGCTGGGTTGTGGAGAGTCTTAAATAACAAGCCATGAAGTTAGGACTTTGCTACTTACTCTGTGAGTTTATTCACCCAACATTTTCTCAGAAAATATACTGTATATGGTGTGAGGATGCATTAGACACCCTGACATTCTTCTAATTATTAGTTTCTCAGCCTATTAAAAAAAAAAAAGCCTGAGAATGATAACGTTTTAAGTGAGATGAAGTGGGATTAAGGAACAAGTGAAAATATGCTAATCAGAAACGGTGTGTTAGAACCACTCAAAGACACGCCATTTTATTCATTTTACGGGGATCCCGTGAGAAGGGGGAGCCGTGACCTTCCTCAACATCTCTGCCCACGGCACCCTCACTTGGAAACTAGTAAAAACAGGGGCCTTTCAAACTTCTGGGTACAGTTGAAAAAAATGCATAACATTTAAAAACAGTGAAGTTTATCCCCCCAAATATATCAATCTCTAACTACTGAGAAAGCCCCCTGACTCTCCCACTTACACGTGAACTAAAGTTTCAGTTACACAGGCTGCTGCAAACATGACTTTGGGAGCAATAAATCCATTTTGTAATAAATACCGATGAGGTGGTAGGATTTGGGGTTGGGAGGCTTGGTGGAAGGAATGCTGGCTTCCGGCACAGGCGGCTGGCTGTGAGTCCTGGCTCTGCCATCACGGGTCTGCATGAGGACAGGTGGAGTCCCAGGGCACGCTGAGCCTCAGGCTGCACAGATGTGAAAAGTGGACTGAAATAACACTTCTTCAGCAGGACCCCTTGGAGACTGACGGGGAGACTTTCTCCCTGCTCCTTGCTATTCAGAAATTGAGCTGGGATCATGCAGTGGGGTGGGACCCCATGTGCCTCTACTAAGTCACAAACTTGTTTGCATATTGAACATTGCATAGGAAGATTCTTCAGTTACCCAAAGTGATATGCTGTCTTCTGTTTTTCACGAAGCAAGCGTGCTCTCGGTCCATCTTTCATTTTCCCACTTCTGATGGGAAAATAGCTGCGTGGTACTTATAGGTGCCAGATGCTAGTTTAAACACTTTACATGTGTAAACTCATTTAATAACTCAAAAGTTTTAGTGGACATTATTAGCATCTCTATTTTATAGGTGAGGAATGTGAGTCTTAGCAAAGGTAAGTAACTTCTCATGATCATACAATAATGTATCAAGTGGTCTGGCTCTAGAATCAATGTGCTTAACCACCAAATTACATTGTTTCTCTTAAATAGAGCTGTGGGTCCTTCCCTTTACTATGACAAAACAAATAGGGAAAGTTCTCAGACTCAGTCTCAGGAGGTAATAGGGGGTGACAGAAACTCTAGCAAACAGGAGAATGATCCCCTGAAGGACATTTTCTACTCAGATCAAACTCCTGGTTTACCATGGGATGTCCCTGGCCTAATATTGTCAGCACAAATCTGATTTTTTGATAAGGGCCACAATTCAGAATTTTTTAAATGTATTCGGTAGGTTTTTAGATGCTTCGACCTGGCTACAAAATTTTACAAACTCAACACATACCATTGGTGGTTAAGAGGACAATAGTTTGCGGTGTTGGCTGAGGGGCATTAACGGATTCATGGTTACAAGAACAGTCTCTGGGACCAGACTTCAAGTTCCAATGCCAGCCTTGTCCTTATGAATGAGTAAGTCATTCATATGTTTTGCCTCTGTTCTCTTGTCAGTAAAATGGGGCTTATGACGAAATGAGCATACATGCCTCAAAAGATTGGTGTCAGTGTTCAATAAGTTAATATGTTATAAATAAAGCATCTGAATAGTGCCCAGCCCATGGTAAGCACTATGTTAGCATTTATAATTATTAACTATTATGATCTGTCCCATAAAATGAAATCAGTCATTCCCAGTGGATGAGAAACTTGCATAGATCTGGGTGACAAGTTGGGTAGGAATAAGTTAGCTTTCCTTGGAGAAGAATGGTCTATGCAGACAGCAAGTGACATGAAAAATTATCGAATTTTAGGATATTATGACCTCTATTTTACTCTCAGTCTAGATTTTATGTCAATATTCATCAAAGCGAGCCTAGAGAAAATGATTTCCTCAAAAATATATAATAAAAGCTGAATTTTAATTTTATTTTTCCTTCTAATTTTTTAAAAATCATATTTTCTTTTAGTTCTTTTCTGGGAATAAAATTAGTAGGAAAAGGACTCACGCAACCCTTTAAAATGGCATTCGTTGGGTTTCTAAGGGGTTTGATCTTATAGGAAGTAATAAAAAAATTAGACAACTTTTTCTGGAAAGAAAATTGAAAAGAGAAAAAAGTGGTTTGTCAGTTTCTGAATGGGACAATAATTAAACCCCATTAAGCATCTACCAAGGACAGTGTTCCATACAGATGACATGAGGACATAAATTGGAGTCAGATGAGATCCCAAAGATTTCCGCAGTGGTTCTCAATCTTTAATGTGCTAAAGAGTCACCTGGGAGCTTGTTAAAATTTTCCTGCCCTTTATACTGGAATGTCTATTAATGTAGGTGTGACTGGGGCTCCGGTGCATGTTTATATTAATTAGAATACTAGATTCATGGACTTTGAGAAACTCTGTCCTAAAAGATAAGTTTAGGCTACTAGGCAATGTGCTTACCTACCCAGCAACCATTTCTTTTGCCTTTTCAGCAAAAAGGACTCTTGAATATTATGGGCCCTTCTCTAGTTTAAGGGGATGAATACTAATTTGATCACACCAGTAACTAGAATTCCATTCACTTGATAGGCATAGGCATGGACTGTCAGTCTGGTCAATATAATAAAATGGTGAGCCTTTTGGATAAGTTTTTCACTCTGATAGAAGACAGAAATGCATGAAGCATGAAGCTATTTTTAAAATTTTCTTTACCTCTAGATAAAGCTCTGTGGGCAAATAATAATTGGAGTTCCTATGGCCAGATTCTAGGGTAAGGTGAGCGGCCAACACACTGAGGATGATGAAGAGGGGAAAAAATGTTCTTGATCCACTATCAATGATTAAAACAACCTTTGAAATATCTTGCCACTGGGCTGTTGAAATAATAAGTCTCATATAATTTCAAGTACTTTCCATTAGATATGCTGTTATTTAAAGTTTAGAGCATCAGTATGATACAAATTTTGTTCCAGAAAGCTGTAAGGAACAAACCATAAATAGAACTTGCTGAATGAAGAAGATCGAATGGAGGACAGAGGGGGCTGCACTATTCCAATCCGGGAAGTTGGAGATAAATGTTATGTGGTCACAAAATATTTGTTCCAACAGCCAGTTATTCCCGGGGACGCAAGTTACATTTTGATCTGGCTGTAGTTTAGAAGAAACTAAAATTCAATGTAGGAGAATATTTGGGCTGTTTATAGACTGCCTCAGGATGATTCTACAAGAAAGAGACAAATTGTCTGAATGTGGCCTCTGTGAGGACAAAAGAGGAAAACAGGGTTTGCACATTTTATGCCTGTAGGCTGAAAAGTGAGTAGGCTGAGTCTTTTAATCTGCAGTTTTGCTGTGCTGAACAAGTCATTTCTGTCTCCCCTACCCACCCCACCCCCAAGCTAAAGCTAGTTTTATGAAGCAGAGGGAACACAGGGGACTTATCAAAAAATAAAATTAATAAGTTTGGTGCCTCAGGCCTCTTGCAAATATGCCCCATTATGAATTATTTCTAAGTGGAAGAGAGGCGAGCCTGTCTGCGAAGAGTGAATAAAGGTGGAAGCTTCTCCAAAAAAGACTACACATTTCAAAGGTCTTAATGTAGAGGTCATGTAAACCAGGGAGAGGAAGGAGGCTGGGGTGCAGAGGTCAAAGGACAATCGATGGGAAGCAAAAATTTCAAAAACAGAGACCGTGTCAAATAAAAAATTCTACCTGTGTTTGTTAACCCATGCAAATGACTGGAAGTGTTTGTCACGACTGTGTGTCGCTTTGTTGCTAAAGAAAACCTGCTGTTGGTGGAGAACATCTTAAATGGTCAACCTCTAAGGTGAACTGCAGCCTCTAAACCTGAACCAACAGGATGTGAGCCGCTAAACCTGTGCATCCTTCAGGAAATGTTTCACGTCACTCATTTCAGATACAAGAGGGAGGGTGAGCCACGGAGAGACAAGAACCAGTTTTATGTAGGGCAAACGGGGCAAGAGAGGTACTCCCAGATGGCAGAACTAGGTCTGCTGAGGAAAATGGACAAGGGACGTCTTCCCAGAGGCCTGAGCCTTGGCTTCCTATTGGCTGTCCTGGGAGCTGTCTGTCCAGGTGAGTGGGGATGTTTGCACCAGGGTCTCTGTGTTGCCTCTCAGTATGCCCCTGTTCAAGTGTAAGCTTTGTGACATTATCTTCTCTCCATTCTCCCAGTGTACACTTCTGTGTTATGGGTAGATAGCTGGTTTTTTAGCCATTGGATTGAACACATGGAACCAATAAAGAAAACTGTGCCTTACCCAGATGTCCAGTGCCTAGAACCAGATGTAAAAATGGCTGAGACCTGAAGTTTTCTCCCTTGAGGAAATGGAAGAATAAGTGTTAAGTGTGAGGTTGTTATTTTTAGCATAAAGAATGGCACAGATGGGCATTAGGCAGCCAAAGGCATAGAGGGTGGTAAAAATATTCCTGGATACCTAACATTTCTCTCTTCCTGCCACTATGGACTACCTTGTTTAAAGATTTCAGTTTTCTTCTGGTATTAGAAATGCATATGCAAAGATGGTGGCACAGGTAAAGATGGCTCACATCCTTGCAAAACCACATCAAAATTACAACTCTAATATAGAACAACCACCAGTCAGAACCATCAGAAATTGAGTTCAGTGGAAGTCTGACAACTATAGAATTAAAGAAAACACACCCACCCAGACTGGTAGGAGGGGCAGAGATGCAGAATGTGCTGGTTCCACATCCGTGTGTGGTGGATAAAAATTCGGGAGGGATATCTCCAGAGTGAGGAGCCCCAACTCCACACCAGGTCCCCCAGCTCAGGATTCCAGTGCCAGGAAGATAAGTTCCCATCACTTCTGCCTGCAAAAATCAGTGGGGATTGAGATAGTGGAAGAAACTTCTTAAGTCCCAAGCAGTTCCTCTTAAGGAACCCACACATGGACTTACTCAGACTCACTCCCTCTGGGCTCCCGCACCAAGGCAGCAGCTTGAAAGACACCAGTGGCATACAGGCAGGAACTGAAGTGCCTGGCATCAAGGCAAAAGCTGGGGGACAGTTTTCTCCCAGATAAAAAGGGAGGTCATTGTCCCTTTTCTGAACCCTCCCTGCAAAGAGCCACAGAGCCAGCAGCCTTATCTGAGACTCCATCAACCTGGTTAACACTGTTTGCCCCACCCTGCAGATCTCCAAATGTTCCATCCCACCCAACATACAGGCCCACCCAAGCTGCTTTTCCATATGCATGGCTGGTCTTGGCTCATGCTTCACGACTTTCTAAATCCTCTCAAATAAGCAATAGTCAGACTCAGCGAACCCCCAGCCCCCCATACTTCTTGTTAAGGAGCCCCAGGCCTGGCACTAGCAGCAAGTAGACTACATTCACAGCTCTGTTTCTCCCGGGAATCTCCAAGCCAAGAACAAGTAGCAGCCATCTCAGATTGCTTTATAGCTCAGGCAGGGTGGCCCCAGGCAAAACACAGGTGGGGGATGACCTGGGCTACACCACCTGGGAAACCTCAGAGCCTGTACACACAGTGGACAACTACAGAACACACTGGAGCACCATCACCATGCCCCTTCACAGCTGATCCTCCACAAAGGTCAGAGGTTGGTGATCGGTGGTCACAGCCAGTTCTTACAGCTGACTGGCCTGCGTAAGTCCCTCCCATTGACCTGCCAATAGTTATCGAGGCTCAACTATAAGAGGAGGGTGTACTCAGCCCACACGAAGGGTGTACCTTGAATCCCCAGTTTGGGTGATAAGGGAGGCTATGCCACTGGATCCTGTAGGACATACCTACTACATAAGGCCATGCTACCAAGAAACCGAGTCAAAGCAGCTCTACCTAATACGTAGAAACAAACACAGGGAGGCTGCCAAAAAGAGGAGACAAATAAATGTGGCCTAAATAAAAGAACACACCAAAACTCCAGAAAATGAACTAAACAAAATGGCTAGTGAGAAAGACAAGGCCTTCCTGAAATACTGCTTATAGGGCCTGCATGACATATTTGTTTAGCACACAAGTTCTTGACTCAAAGAAACACCTGATTGAAGCCAGACTCCGTCACCTAGTAGCTTAAACAAGTTACTGAAACTTCTTCAGCCTCAGTTTCTTGGTCTGTAAAAGTGGAAAGAAAATTGTGGTGAGGCAAGAGATAATGTATGTGTAGTCAGCATTTGATAAATGTTAACAGCGTTTCACTATTACCTTGTTAATAAATATCCCCATTTCGCCAAGAAGTAGAAGCTGTTGCTAGTGTAGCATACCCTCATTCTGGTTTGAAGAGTGCTGCTGGTTTTAAATAAAACAAAAAGGCCGCTTATTCCAGGATGCACTGCGTCAGAATGAGGCTGCTAAAGAGAAACAGCAGCAAGTTCGTTTTGCTGCGCGGGGCTCTCTCAGCCTTGCTTTCTGTCCAGCATCATTGGGTCGAGCAAGCGTAAGAGCCTTCTACAATCATCCGGGTGGCTCGGTTGGAATTTGTGATTTCGTGCTGATCGGGTAATTGATGGAGAGCAGGAGATGTCTGAGCAGGGATGCTAAATTACTTTCACCATGGGAATAGATTGCGTTGGCGTTACTGTTGCTATATTTGCTTAAACCACATAATCATTGTTGCCATTCTCTCTGCTTCTGGCAATTAGATGTGTCTCTTTATCCAGGATGGTATTCCACGTACTCATGGACCACACTGGAGAGCGAAGTCCAATCACGGACCAGTGACAAGATGAACATAAGGGATGGGCCGAGCTGAGACAGAAGGGAAGGTGACACTCACATATTATTCACAGTTCCTATAAAACTAGATTATGAACTCAGAGCATATTTTTATGAGGAAGATAAGCATGAATTCAATAGAAGTTGTTAATTTGTTCAATACTGTTCTCTGAAGTTGTCTTGTACCCGATCATAATGACATTTTATTTCAACCAGCACTTCTAGACATGTTGCAACAGTCAGCCTTCGGCTAGCTGAGAATTACCAGCCCCTTACCATATCCCTTATCTAATACTGGGAACCACCAACAAAATTTCTGCTTCAATTGCCCTTTCAGGTATGAACCTAAGCTGTGAGCATGTATTTGGAGGTGTGGGTGGAGGTGGATAGATAACTGATTTCATTCACAAAAATCTTAGGTCATTACTACGGACGAGTTGCTTAATTTTCCTGAACTATCGTTTCCTCATCTCTACAGTGGGGCTATCAATGCTTTTACCATGGGATTGTTGTTAGCATTTAAACTACATAAAGAAAACGAAGCTTGCATTGGTTGATTTGTTAGCACATGAGGTATAATTGGCTGGACAGATTATAACCCAATGGGAGGAGGGCCTGTGTTCCAGAAACATATGCTCGAAGTATAAATCCTATGAGTAGGTGCAAAATGTGCACTGAGGGCCCTGCGGAGGCCATCTCGGAGACACAGTTTCGGGTTCAGAGTGGCTACAAATAGTAGAAGGCACTGCTGTATGTCTATTTAAGCAGAACAGATGCAGGAAAACCGGTTGCTTCAAACAGTCCACTTTGCAAGATGATAGGGATTCCGTTGCACACGAGCAAATCCTACATCTCATGTCATTTTGCCCTCAGATATTTTAAGATGCACCTCTAAAAACGTGATCATTTTCTAACTTAACCACCATGCCATTATGACACTTAATAATCAAAAATTCCTTTATGTAATCTATTGGTCAGTCATTATTTCACTTTCCCTGATTGCCTTAAAAATGGCTCTGACTTACTTCAATTAGCCCCACATTATTTGGTTGTTACGTTTTAAGTTCCCTTCTACTACCTTTTCTGTTTCATGCCATTGTCTTGTTGAAGACCTGACTTTGTTGTCCTGGAGAATGTCCCAAATTCTGGTTTCATCTGTTTCCTTAAAGTGTCATTTATTTGTTCTTTTAGTCCCATATATGCTATATATTAGAAATTAACTCTAAGGGCTCAATAAGATGCAGGGTCGACTGTTTCTGACAAGCACATCTCATAGATGCTGCTGTGTACTTCATGTTAGTTCACATGGGGAACACACAGTGTCTGAAAGTCCCAGAATGGTATTTTGTGTGGCACCATGCTTATTCAACAAGTCCTTCATTAATAGGTATTTGTTTCTTTTTCAATCATGTTATCATAAATAATGCCACGATGAATAACCTTGTGCATAAGATATACTTTCTGACAGTATATCTTTAATTTGGATTCCTAGGGTTGGGATTTTTTTCTTCTTTGATGCTAATTTATATTTTTTCCCTAGCTGCTTTAAAAATTATCTTTCCATTTCTGAGTTTTAGCAGTTCTAATCTGTGCTTTGGTGTGTTTATCCTGCTTGTGGTGGGAAGTTCTTGAATCTGTGACTTGAAGACTTTTGTCAGTTTGTGGATTTCTCAACATCACACTTGCAAATGTCGCTATGCTCACTCTCTTGCCTCCATCTGGAACTCCAATTACGTTTACGTTAGACCTGTTTCCCCTATTTCTCTTAAGTTTTCGTCTGCATTTTTATTCACTGATCTCTCCGTACTTCATTTGGGATATTTACTTCTGACCCATATCCTAGTGCATTAAATTTTTTTATTCAGCCATTTCCAATATGCTTTTAAACTCATCCATTGTATTCTTAATTTCAGTTATTCCTTTTTTAGTTCAAAAACATCCATTTGATTCTTTTTAATAATTCCTGATTTGTTACCCCAATTTTTAATTTCTCTTTTTCATTTTCCTGAGTATATGGGCTTAGTTGTTTAAAAGATGCGCTCACTAACTCTAATGTCAGAGCCCTTCATTTGATTCTGCTCTTTATTATTTCTCTTGCTTTTGTTTATAATACCTTATCTTTGTGTAGCATTCATTATACATGAAAATTTGGACAAATTATTTGAGGTCCTAGATGCTATTATCTTCTTCCATATAGGATTTACATTTGCTAATGTAAGTCAGCCACCTTAATACAGTTTCAGGGGTTTGAGATGGTTCAAAACAAGGCATCAGATGGTGTCCTTCTGGATCCCAACCTAAAGCAGAGGAATTTGCCAGAGTCCTTACTGCCTGGTGGACCTGAATTACAAATTTTCCCCATGTCTGTTTGACCATCACAAGTATTAGTTTCTCAACCCCTCATTCACTCCCTCCAGAATCAACACACTTCTACAGGAAAGACCATCTCCATTGCAGGCCTCTTCTCTCCATATTTTCTTCTTTTACCTAATCTTGTCACTGTCATCTTTTGTCTGCTTTGTTATTCCCAATTTATCAAGAATTTTATAATATTTTCTCCATGTTTCGCAGTTATTTTTGCTAAGAGAACTGGGAAGCAGAAGCAGAAGTGCCCTCGCTAATTTTTAAAAAGGAAATTATTATAATATGTGAGATTCTACCTATAGATTTGACACTTATTTCTCAAATTTATCTTTTTGATTGCTTGTATCTCTTCTATCTCTACAGTGAAATTACCCCCTTCTCAGAGAGTACCAGGTCTTCTAGGTGATTAGCTGAGTTAAGAGCATTGCTAGATATTGGGTTGGCCAAAAAGTTCGTGTGGTTTTTTCCATAAACTAAGACAATTTTCTCATTTCCACCAGCACCTTTATGGATTTGAATATTTTGAGTATGTCGGCTATCTCCTGCATGGTATAATGTTGATTGTTCTCAGTTAATGTCTCGATTTGAACACTATCAACTTCAACTGGTCTACCCGACCGTGGAGCATCATCTGGCGAAAAATCTCCAGCATGAAACCTTGCAAACCAGTTTTGACACATTCAGTCAGTCACAGCACCTTCTCCATACACTCCACAAATATTTTTTTCTTGTGCATTTCAGTTGCATTTTTACCTTACCAACCGGTTTTCCTACATCTGTTCTGCTTAAATAGACATACAGCAGTGCCTTCTACTATTTGTAGCCACTCTGAACCCGAAACTGTGTCTCTGAGATGGCCTCCGCAGGGCCCTCAGTGCACCTTTTGCACCTACTCATAGGATTTATACTTCGAGCATATGTTTCTGGAACACATGGCCCTCCTCCCATTGGGTTATAATAATAATTGGGAAATAATAAAGCATAATAATACTATGCCAAAAATGTGTATTTTCCTCCATTTTTAATAATAAAATGGCTACACAAAAATTCACCAATTTTGATGTTTTTTTAAATGCACGCTGATATGACAGCTGTCACAGTACAATCTGGCAAAATTGTTTTGAATGAAGTGAATGACAACTAAGCACTACTAGAGATACCTCACAGAAAACAAAAACAAAACCAAAAACTACAAATGAATATTTGGCCCACCCAATACCTGAGGAGAGATGCTGGTTGGAAGTCCTTTTGGGATCTGTATATGAGGACACATTGTAGGATTTAGTGCTAAACTGCACAGGTAGATTTTCCTATCAGTCTAAATGAAATTTCTAAAAATCAACTTAAAATATTCTTCTATCTTGAATCTGTCACTGTGACATTACAAACAATTGCTTCATGAAGCTTTAAAAATTATTATACCTATTAAAGTTCCCCAAAGGACAAGCCCTTTACACTATCTGTACATCTGAGAAGGGACTATGCTCTTTCTCACTTTATCAAGTATTCTGTAATTGCATAAGCAGTAGATTTTTGTTTCTGATTTTTTGTTATACCCAAATTCATTACTGTTTCTATTGTTGAGAAATACTGCCAAGAGAAATTGCTCAAGTCAAATATTAGAGAAATACCAAGTCTCTGAGATTATATCATGGTCAGACTGTGCCTGGAAGTAGCTCCTGACAGGGTGTTGCTAACCCAAGTATTCCCGCCATCTCACTTCTGTGTCCTCATTTTCCTTTTACCTCCATTATTGCCTAGTGGAAAGATCTTGGGTTTTTGAATCAGAACATCATGAACTCCTCACTCCACCTTCCTGCCAACTGAAGATGGCACTGGCCACATCAGTTGTAAATATTGGGATACCCCAGAAAGCAGAGCGTGGTATCCCATCACTTGTTAATCTGCTTATACAGGGACCATGTTGAACTGCGCCCTGTTGCTATTAGAGCAGAGGGAAAGCCCTCAAAGGAGGCTGGCACAGTGAGGACAAAGGGCAGCAGTGGGGTTCTCTGCTTACCCACTCACCATTTTGTGTATATTGAGGATGCAAGAGTGTCTTACAGCTCAGACACTATAACCTATAGCTGACGAAGAGCCATTTTACCATCTAAGAGAGGTGGCTTTGAGGCAGGGAGACCCCAGCAGCAAAAGAACAATGATTACACTCTGGTGGTGTCAGAGGAGGGAAGTAAGGAGCTCTGGAGACGTCAGACCGGATCCAGCCAAATCTTCCACTTCTCTTTGTATAACAGGGTGGTCGGCTGAAGACTCTTTCCACACACGCTTCTTCCCCCACCGTACCATTTGGGTGCCTGTCACCTAGAGCATATCAATGGCCAGTCAATGCTGCCATGAAAACCAGTCAAAACTAATATAGAGGTCAACACCAGCAGCTTCTGAAATGAACACCTGCCCTCAGAGGCAGAGTTAACAGCGGGCGCACCGGGCATGCGCCCTGGGTCCCGACTTCTGAAGGCATGTATTTTATTTTCCCTGTCTCTCTCTCTTTTCTTTTAAGGGGCCCAGTATTTTCTTCTGCAGCCAGGGCCTCCGCTGACCTTAATCTGCCTCTGCCTGCCCTTTTTCTCTTACCTTTAAAATTTTGTATGAGACTGAGGAGGAACCTGCTAGAGTTATTTTTTAAAAGGTCCCTGGTGACGCTAATGAGCAGCTAGAGTTGCGAACTCCCAAAATCCTCTGAAAGGGGATGAAAAAGGTGTTTCAGGAGCAGATTAAAATCTTTCCTCCACTTCAAGGTAAGAGTGACAAAGGAGGACTCAAAAGACAAACCAGACCAAACCAAAACACAAAACCAGACCACACCATTTTTGACCAGGTCAGGTTCCTCGAGTATTCAGTCTGGATACACTGGGGAAGGTTTCAATCCATGGAATTTTAAAATGAACATAAAATAACTTTGAAGTTGACGTTTTCTGCATAAAGTATTTTATCTCTCACCACACCAGGAAAAGGGATTCAACACAGTGCCTGTGGGGACAGCGATTAAAGGAAAATAAAGCTACTTCATGTTTGCATACCACTGATAACAAACCAAATGTAATAACAAAACAGCTACCAGAACGGCAAATCTCATGCTAAAACGCTGACAAACTGTAATAGTACATTTTGGGGAACTTTATAACCCTATCCTCTCTGGAGTAACTGATGGGGGGCTCAAGAGTTGGAAAATTTTAGTTTTAGATAATAGTCAATAAGCTTAATAATCAATGTATGTAAAAAGCTATTGTTTCAGGAACTGAAAGTATGACCCACCCTGACTCTAGGAGGCCACGAGCAATTCCACCTGTGTGTCACTGTACTCCAAGGTGAGCTGTCCACTGCCCACAACGCAGATACAGAATCACCAGTCAACAGAGGAAAGAATGCTGCAGCTTTTTATCTGATTAACCTTTTCCCTGAATCCCAAACCCCTTACCTAGACTTTTCTTCTCCTTATTAGAAGGGTCGGTTTGAAACAGAACGTGAGATGGTCTGTTAGGGAAATAACCCGCTATCTTCTCAGATTGCCAGCCATGGAAATAACCCACCCATAAAGATTCATTCCCTGTCTCTGCTTATCGGGTCTGGTAGTGACAGGCAGCACAAAATGGCTTTTCCAGTTTTGTGACTTCCTCCCCATCCCCAATATTACAGAGGAGTAATAGAAAAATTCAAGGCCCAAGTTCCACTTTGTTTTGCATATAATCTGTATAATGGGATTTAATAAAACCTGGTCATTTCAACTGCCTCCTAAAAATAGGTTCATTCATTTTGCTGCAAGCCCCCCTTAACATTAAATGCCTCATTTTACATTTATAAAATAATTTATCGATCATCTCCTTTCCCTGTTAGACTCTCATCTAATTTCAGGTGAAGTATTTTATAATTTACAAGTTTCTTTGCATTTCAGGTGAAGTATTTATAATTTACAAGTTTCTTTGTCATGATAATGTAAGAACAAAGAATTATCCTCCAGGAGATTTGTATCAGCAGAAAACCTGGCAATCTTTGTCTAAGGGGCACCTATCTCCCGGATGAGAAACATTTAATTATCTTTGCTCTCAATCCTTCACTCCTCCAAGATTACTTCTCAAACCTCGACTGTCACAGCATGGCCATTCATATTCACAAGGGACCTTACAACCTCCTGGGAATTTAAATTTCCTTTGCAAAACCTCAGTTTTTGAAAGCAGCTCCTCTGCTTTTATATCATTGTCAGGTTCTGTCTAAGGGTAATATTTCATTTTAATAAACTTTAATTGCTACATTAATCCAGTTCATTATCCATGTTGATTGCCATTTACTGTTCTTTTAAAAATCTCTCCATCCGACTCTATATTCACAGCTTGTAAACAAAGGCAGCTGCTGAATTTGTTCGGACTATTCCCATTCGGTCTGTACCATCTACCTTTTGTCCCCAAATTAATTAGGGCAGATGAAACTGCTTACTTTGCAATTGACAGAGCTGCTGTTTATGCAAGAGGTGCCTTAAAGAAATTTTATCATTTTACTTTCAGAATGGTCCTTCTAACTCAACCTCATACCTCTGGTTTCCAGGTCTGATCATGATTAATTATTCAGAGCCCATTGTCTCTAGTTGATGACACATCGGCTCCTGATGATACTGCTCAGGTTATAAATTCTCTTTCTCTCTGTGGAGTAACTTTAATCAGACGCTGGGCATGTAGAATGCTAGGCAATTTCACCTGATTTGGAACATCCCTAGTAACTAAAAGCAGCTACACACATGCCCACTGAAGAGAATTGCAAATTCGTCTATTGAAAGCCACTAAGGACAACAAGCTCTCTTAGGAGGAATTGTAAATTACATGTTAGACAATCCCTATGAGAATATTCTGTTTAATAAAATTTATTAAAAATAAAGACATACAGAAGTAAAGTCATAGAGAGGGATAAAAACTCCGTAGTAATATTTTTCCTTCAAGTATATTTAAGACCACTAACTAGAAACAATCAGAATCAAGGTTTAGAACGCATTTGCCCCTTACATACCAATAAACTTCTCTAACCATCATAGTACTTTGTTCTCAACCAGGTTTTAATAAGATGTCAGAGGATTTTAACCACAGTTTCTTAAGTTACTCCTAAAATGTGGATGAAATGTTATTTCATTGGATTATAATTTATAGAGATTAAATGCTCATTTGCTTTTCTCTTCTTTCCTTCGCCTCCCTATTTTTTGGACAGGACCCTGCCTTGGGCCTTAATAGATACTGGTTGTTGGACAACTGCGACCATGCAGGAGAGAAAAAAGAAATAACAACAATGGAAAAAGTAAGATAAGGGTATTGAAAAGAAACACCAACAATTTTATTATTTTTGTTGAACTGTCTATGTCATTCTAAAACAAACTGTTCTTGATGGAGAAGCACAAGTAGTATATGATGGTTCTAAAACCCAAACTTTGAAGAGGCAAACAAATGTTCAACTGGTAACATAGGATGTTTTTCTTTTTCTTTTTAATTTTAATATCATAATTGACTTTCTTCCTCTTTCTGGTTATAATATATTGTGCTATATCATCACCTAGCAATAAAGGACCCCGAAGAAAAATCTAAGTGTTACATGACAGGCCCCTTGGCTGGCACTAACCTGTTAGAGCCCAGCCCGTTGTTACATACAGTAGAAGTCACACCCATTTTACTTGCAAAAAATTATGGAAGAATAACAGTTGCGAAGGAGTACTGGGAACCCCTGGAAACCCATTACCACTTCAAAACTGGTAACAACACGAGAACTCCTTAACCAACAATGCAAAATTGTAACAATGTTCTCATCCCAGGAGAAAGAACTAATGGCTTGTTAAGTTACTGCATGTTTGAGTTGGCAAACAGGTTTCTTCTCTTCTCTTTCCAGGCAGTTGGTCATGACTGCCTGAGGACTACTTCAAGAAGGGCGCTGCCCATTTGGTTAATTAAGAAAAAGAACTCAGTGGCCTTGGAAAGTTCGTCATCTGCCATGGACAAGCAAATCGACCAAATTAAGGTGACCTGCTCACATGTTTGTGACATTTATAATCCATGTCTAGCTTTTAAAAACTTTCTAGATTTCATCAAATGCTATTTGGTCCCAGGACAAATCTTCCATTGCTATGTGACTCTATCAAAATTAAATTCATGCAAAGCACTGAGCTAAGAGGTCTTGACTGACACTGGGCAACCAGGTATAGATGGAATTATGTATTAATATTGTCTGACAAGCATTTAAAGTTAATATTGTGGGCAATATTAAAATGTTTTTATGGTTAAAAAGAAGGTACTTAGGGAAAGCCAGGGCTTAGCAGGAAATATAATTGGTTAATGATGTTTGTGCTTGGCATCGGAAAGGAGGCAGGACGACAGGTGTCAGGTGATTGTTAGATACCGTTAATGCAGTTTTCCTTTTATTGTTTATCCTTTAATTAACTGTATAACTCGTAGTTATAGCCCATCCTGAGAGCAAAATAACTTCTTTATGGGTCTTAAATCTCCCTGAAACTCAGCCAAGCATAAAAATTCCAGATACTGCAAGAGAATACTCTGGAACATTGACAGTAGAATTTAGAAGGCTGACCAAGGTTAAATATCTTTGACAGGTATAAGCAGTCCAGGGGAACAGCACAACTGTAGGACTTGGGAGATGTGCTGAAGTGGGGAAGACAGCCCTACACGGGATGGCGTGGACCGAGAAGGATTATGAGGATTGGAGGGGGGTGAAAACTATGCTTAGCATTAACACTGATTAAAATGGAAAGAGGAAAAACAGAAAAAGATGTCTTTTAAAGCTGTTTCTACTATGAGAACAGGAATAACAAATAAGTAGAAATACCTGAAAGAGGGTTAAGGGTTAGTTTGTTGAAAATTCATAGCGCAATGTCAGAAAAGGAGATCGTTATCAGGTAGAAGCAGAGTACATTTCTCATTGGCCTCTATCCACATCAGGGGTCATCTAAGTCTTTTGAGGTACTTTGTATATTCCCAATGGCTTGTATGCGTTCTAACAGTCTATTTGTTTTGTAAGATCACAAAATGCTGAAACTGATTTTTAAAAATCCAATTTCTTCTGAAGTTTTTAACTTAAAATCAATCCCATAATTTCCTCTCACAGTATTAGTTTACACCTTTTTTTTCTATAGATATAGGAATATAGAGGGGAAGTAGAGTTTGTTACCCCCCCCAATATATCTTTTTGGGGGATATTGATTATTTTATGTTGGTTATTTTCAAGAAAGAAAAGACTCAGAGAGAACCTTTGATCTTCTGCCTAACTGCCTAAAAGGGAACTATAATCATAAATATAGTTTAATATGAACTAGTGAGTGATAGGGATGACCCTAGCAAAGCCAGTTTGATCAAAGTCCTGTGTTCCCGTGTTAAAGACGGCCCAGCAGATATTTGTTTACCAAACATTTGGTTTTCCATCTTCATGTGAATTGCCTTCCTGCCTTTCGAAGACCCAAACCACGACCCTCCTTTCTATTTAGATCAAGATGGCATATAAGAAGAGTCAACTGCCTGACTTGTCCTCAGGTTTCATATTCTTACAGAGCCCCATATGTATGTAGTAAATGTGGCGATTTTTACCTATTAATCTGTCTCATGTCAATTTGATCATTTCATCAGCTAGAAGAACTGAGAAGGGTAGAAGGAAAATTATTTTTCCCTTCTATATGAAGAATAAGACTGCTGCAGGAAAAAAGAATGTGTTTAACTAGAACCATCATTTGTTTGATGCTTACTTAACTGATTTTGAATCAAAAATGAGCTCTACTGCTTTAAGGTACCAATTGTATATAATACAATGCATCTTGAACTATATTGACTCTGATTATCATTACTATATAATAAACCACTCGAAAACTTAGTGGCTTAAAACAAGTACATGTAGCTCACTCACAAATCTACATTTGTGCAGTGGTCATTAACAACAACTTGTCCCTGTTCCTCTCAGAGTCAGCTGGAGTGATTCAGAGGTTAGAGGCTGGAATCATCTTAGGGCCTCACACGCCTGACACCCACCGTTGGCTGTTGCCTGGGATCTCATCTGGGATCTCATCTGGGACTGTTGCCCAATACCTACACACAATCTTTTCATGGCTGCTTGGCTTTCTCACAACACAGCGGTTGAGTTCCAGGGGCATGCTTCCATGAGCACCAGGAAGCAAGCTGGAGACGACTGAAAATTTTTTCATGACCTAGCCTTGGAAGTCACATAGCATCATTTCTGCTGTAGACACAGACCTGCTCTGATTCAAGAGGAAAGAATGTCGATAGTGTCTCTTAATGGAGGAATGTCAAAGTCACGTTGTAAGAAAAGCATGTGGGACGGGATATATTTTCCATTTTTGGAAAGTATGATAAATAAAATTTTCATGCACCACTTTTGAGAAGATGGAGAAAATAAGTACTCCCATAATTTTCTACATTTTGCAGCTCAGAAAAAGACTCGAAAATAAGAAAGACAAAGGCAAATTATTTGGACATTGGTTAAAAGGGATAACACGATGCCTACCACTCCCCTACTAATTGATTAAATCCTGTAATTGTTACTAAGGGTCTTGTTAAATTAAACCAAAGAACTAAAATTAAATTTTAGTTGTTTTAAATTCAGGTTAATTTGTTTAAAAAATGCCTTTTAAAGTGCTAACCTTATTTTATCATGTATAGAATTTAATTTAATGAAATATGAAGTAACATGGAGAGTTTGTGTCTTATAACTGACAATAAAATCAATGTCTGTTAATGTATTAACCTATTAATTATGCTTCAAAATAGGAAAGAGATGCATAGTAATTAAGAAACAAAAGTTTCCAAGTTCTCATAGTTTATCAAGATGGTATAATTAAATCTTCATGGGTTTTATTGAATATAACCAAAATAACATGGGTTTGAAACCCATGTTATTTTGTAGTTACTAAAGAATAATCACAGTGATAGTTAATATTTATGGAATATTTATTCTGGGCAGATATTTTATAAAGAACTTTGCATGTGTGATCTCATTTTTTTTTACCCCAGGGATCCTAAGGTAAAAACATGATTATCCCCATTTACAGATGTCACCCGGAAAGTAATGGAAATGATATTTGAACATATTTGATTTAACTCAAGCTTTAACCTCCTATGTAAATTCCTCAAATTTCTTGACTATCCTCATTTTTATAATAGGGCATAATTCCTACTTGAAGGAGTATAAATAAGATCATGTATATTAAAAGTTGTAGCACACAGCAGGCACTTAAATCCTAATTTTACTTTCTCCTTAGGGATCAAAAACTCAGTTCCTAACCTGGGACAGCCTAGGTCCTAACCATTGGTGCCTGATTTAGGCAACGTCTGTGTCTTCTACAGTTATGGACGGCCAGGGATGCAAAGGGCCTTCAGGGGCCAGTTCTGCCCCTGGCTTTGCAGCTGAGGAAATCTGAGGTGTTAGAAGGTTGAATGACTTACCCAGACTCACAGAGTCTGCAAATGGCAGAGCTGGCATCTAAATCCAAGGCCGGCACTCTGCTTGTGTATCATTCCACCTTCCAGTTTCTTTGGCAAGTAATGGCATTTTAACATGAAAACATAAGCTATTGATTAGATAGATACATAAAATTTGCTGACCCCTCATTTTTATATTGATAATTTTGTAAGTAAATTTAATGTTTTATTAAATAATTATTAGTAATGCACTTTTGCATGTATTTACAAATGGCTGAAACTGAAATTTCATGCCATCCTCAGTGATCGTTGTTAGTAATTCACCCCACTAGGGTTAATTATTACACCTAATAACATTCTGAAAACTCCTGCTTAGACTAATTACTCTCATAAATCTATTTAGGGAAGTGTAAAATTCTCATTACTTAAGTGATAAAACAACTAATCTTTGCTCCTTGCCCCTCTGAGATAAGAAGATTGCCAAGACTGCTACAGTTGAATGATGTTTTAAGGTAATTAATAATGCTGCAAGCACTACGGCCCTAGACAGCTGACAAGGATGTCTGGAAACAGAGAGGGCAGACATCCTGAAGACACAAAAAGAAGATATGGAGTGTCCACCTTAACATATTTAAAGTGATTATTTCCCATTTAAATCATCTAAAATTGCACTAAATCTTTCGTTTTTCACCTAGCCTGATTTTCAGACTTTTATTTTAGAGGGAGATCCTTGACCACGTTGTTACATTTGTTGTCACCTGAAGTTTCACTGTTTAATTTTTCATTCATTCGTTCATTCAAAAAATATAAGTAAGTACTGGGATAAAGGCTAGAGTAGACAGACAGATACTATCACTCCGCTCACAGAGCTTGCAGTCCAAAAGATAGACAAACAGGCTATCCACATATCATATGACTTGGGACACTTTCATGTGACTTCTTCATGTGACTGAATTTTATCACGGACTTCTGCAGCCACTGCCACTGCCGGTGACTCAGACACTGCGTGGCCTAGCCAAATCACCCAGGGTGTTACTCTACAAAAGGAGTCATTAACTTTTGGTACATCTGTGTCTATGAATTGATTGAAATGGCCATTTCATGAATGTGTCAGTCAGGAGACAGAAATGACACCTGTTACTTGATCAGAGAGAATTGTATATAAAGAATGGTTAACTAGGTATAAAGTTGTAAGGAGGTAACTAAATGGGTAAAAACAAAACTCAGAGAATGGCAACTGTAGGAAACAGCTAAGACTCCTAGGGATAAAGGAACAAAGAGATAAAAGGCTGGGATTATTGTAACTTTGAAACCTGGAGGGGAGGCCCTGTGGACTTCAGGCGCAGGTCTCCAAGGTGAGAGAGGGCACAGCTCACCTGGTGCTACGGTCTCTACACCAGGGGGAAGCTCGACGAGGCAAATGTTGGAAAAACCAAAACTGATTCATCTGCTACTGGGCCGAAGGCTATCCCTGAGGTGACTCCAATAGTAATAGAACAGGAAACCCACAGGGAACAAAGAGAAAACTGCCTGCATTTCTCCCTTCTCCAGCAGGTCGGTCTTCCTTCAGCATCCCCTACTGGCAGAGTCTAAAGGACCGACTGATGAAGCAGAAACGGGGTTTCCTAAGTCCTGAAACAAAGTATTCAACGGTGAGCTAGGAAGAGATAATAATCTAATAACTAGAAAGAATGAGAATCCAACAGAGTGGCCCCTGGACTCTGTTGTCCTCAAAACCCCCAATCCCATGCCTGACAAGTAGGGCTTGCGCTCCTTCTATATAGTTCTATGAGGGCGGGCGCCCCTCCTATTTGGGGAAAGAGGTCACTGGGAGGGCCTGTACATGGGCACGGTTAACCGGCAGCCTTTGCTCCTCCCTCTCCTATTACAGGCTAATATGCAGTTATCTTAACATCCACAGGGATATTTATGATATCCTCCCTTTGCAGCTTTGGTGGCCCACGTATCTTCATAGAGAAATGATGCTCCCAGATCCACTGGCTGTTTCTGGTTTGCCTGCACCCTGGTACCAGTTATGACGGGGATACAGAGTGCCTTTGATTTCTACCGAGGGGGCCTCCAATACACCTCTCTCCTTGGGATTGACTGAGACCTTGGTTACTGGCCCAGCTGCTGGCTGCTTTGTTTTGGGGGGTGAGATGAGAGGTATAGCTCCGAGAATAAACTAGGGAGAGTTGAGGATGGGTTTTTGGGAAGGAAGGATAAAGAGAATGGATTCAGCTCAGAATGAAAGAATGACTCTTTGCCGGGGGAGAATATGGGTATTATATAATAACAGTTTGCATGCTACTTTTTGTACACACATTTGTAAGTCCTAGAGCTTTGGTTAGTATGCTTGAGAGAATAAAATATTAAAGTGCTCCAAAAAAATACAAGTGGCACAAAAAATCAAAACTCAGCAACACTAAAGCAGTGTCTCTTACAAAAGCATCTGTAGTAAACCTACCAGTCACTAACTGGCCCTTTAGCACCATGTAACTGAGAACAATTATTGACTGCCCTGAGCATGCTCTTTTATATATATATTTTTTGCATGCTAGAAACAGACCACCATCTTTCCTTGGTGCCAGTCTGATACAGTGCCACATCGCTAATATCTTATTACTGCCAGGTTATACTTTGCTCCACGCCTGCACTGCACAAGACAGTCTAATACTTCAGCTCACAGGTATCACCCTCAATAGCTAGTTTCCTCACTTTGAGCAAAAATCAATTTTACATATCAGTAAAAATTTCAGTGCACTTTTGTATGTTCTCTTTTACAATATGAAGATGGGTAGGCAAGACATTTTGTCCTGAAATAGTGCCTGACCTCCTAAGTACTATATATGTGTCAGCAGCTTAACAACATAATTAGAGAGTGAGTTACGGTTTAGGAAAAAGACAGTGGCAGTTCTGGTGTGTCAAGGAAAGGATGAAGGGTAAGAATATATTGGATAACCATCTCTTCAATTAAGTCCCTTGGCCCGATGATTTGAATATAAATTCTATTGGCAAACACTCTCATATAGAAGTGACTATAATCAAGCACTTCTAATCGGTTGGGTTTTGAAATATTGATGTCAAATCTTGCAAAAATGGCACAATGATGTGATCCTATTTGGAACATTACTGCTTAGAAATGTGACAATTGTCACATTTAATAATAACTCTACTTTCTATGTAAATCCTTGCAGGCCAGACCAATTTAACAGATAGAAAAAGAAGCAATATATGGATTTCCTCCTAATGCCCATCTTTCTTGCTTTAGGTTTTCAATCACCAAAGCAAAACTAATCGACAGCCTAGACCTGTACTGCTCAAGAGACACCAGCTATATGTGACCGTTTAAATTTAAACTTTAGATAAAATTCATAATTCAGTTCCTTAGTTACACTAACCACATTTCAAGTCATCAATAGCCACATGTGGCTAGTAGCTAACATATTGGACAGCAGATATTAGAACACTCCATCACTGCAGGAAACTATACTGAATGGCACTGATAGACTTTACCTATAGTCAGGAGTACCAGCACCGAGTCTAATTATTTCTAGAAATTTTCTAACAGAGGCATGTGAACATTAAACTAACAAGGAGAGAAAAGAGAGGTGGTAATCATTTATTTTCTTTTCTTATTCTCACATTTTAAAGAGAAAAGTTCTACAATGATGTATTTCGTTTCCATTATTATTAATTATAGCTTGGCTGGTGGGACGGGAAGGCTCCTTCCTGTGTACCTCAAGCGTACCTAGGAACCGGAGGATGGTAGATTCGAAGACGTCCACCCAGAATTCTCGTCTGAAGATTATATAACTTTAAAGAGGAATACTAAGAGTGAGTCACACAGATTTCCCAGTAATTGTGACATGTCTATGCGTAACACCTACTTAGGCAACTCTCATCTTACAGGAGTTAAACACTAATTTTCCTGTTAGGGAGAATAATCACTGCTGCATCTCCAGGCCACATGAGGAACGCTTAATGCCCTGCTACAGAAGCACTTACCAGAACAATCAGTAGCCACCTCTTTTCCATAAACACCACGTAAGGTTCTTAAGAGCTTATTATTTGGTTTTAACAATGATTAGTATGAGAGAAAGGCAACAATTATGTACCGAGCATCTACCAAATGTTCCAACAACATGGAAAGATAAGTGTCAACTCTGAAAGGAAGAAAAAAGACACCTAGTAAGAAGGGCTCCTGTTGGCTAACTGGACAAAAAAAAACAAACACCAGAGCCGAGCAGCTGTTCCTGCACAGGAGCCGCTCACCCAAATTACACTTCGCAAAGCGGCTTCCGCGCTAAGCTGCTTGCCGCTGTCCTGTGTTTCTGCCAGCTGAGCCAGCCCTTGGAAAGGAGCTCCCGTGTCCTCTGTCAACCAATAGGACTGACGGTTTCCCCATCCAATCAGAGCTGCAGATCTGACCAATCAGAGCGGCTCTACTCTGCTCAATCAGGACCATGCCTTTGGACCAATCAAACTGTGATGATTTGGAGTCCTCATTTGCATGAGGATGGACCAATCAGGGACTAGGGGCAGAGACTTCTGTTTACATAAGCCAGCTCTCTTCTGATTTACGGAGCCCATTTTCTACGGGAGACTAAAAGTTGTGTTTTCCAGGCTAGAGCTGAAACACGAGGGCCAGAGCAGACCAGGGGACTGGCCCTCCCAGCTGTACTGTGTTTGCAGCTTTGCTCCATCACAATTAAGCTATTCCATAGCAGTGCTGTTTACATAGCCGTGCCATATCACTGTTGAACTGTTTGCACCAAATAGTTTCCTTCTTCACCACACCCCAAATGAGGGATTCCTGTTGGTGTTAAATTGGTGCCAACGACCATTGGTTGACATAAATTATCTTATTCTTACTTACAGATTGGAAATGGAGACTCATAAATCTTAAGTAACTCACCTATGGTCTCATAGCTAGGAAATGAATCCAAGATTTTTTTTTTTTTTTTAAGGAAGGGGGTGGAATGTGGGAGACTTTTCCCACTGTAGGAAGCAAAATTGCCACCCCATAATGTCCCCTTCTGGCATGAGGATTGTTCTATTTTTAAGAAACAAAAGACCAGGGAAGAATCTTTGACATTCCCACTTAACTGTCTAAAAGAATTTAGGCAAAGGGCTTATTCCAGGAAGGAAACTATCGCCATAGATAACTGAAGTATAATATGAACGAGGTGCGGTAGGGAAGACTTGGCTGGGGTGCCACGTCTAGATCAGCGTCCATTCTGGGAGCTACTGTGTCTGTGATGGGGAACTCAAACGTTGGAAAATTTTAGTTTAAGGCAATAGTTAATAATTCTAGTAGTTAATGCAGGTGAAAAGCTATTGTTTCAGGAACTGTAGGTGTGGCCCACCCTGACCTCAGGAGACCACAGCGATTGACCTTTGTGCTCCATAAGAGACCATAAGCAATCAAGGAGATCTCAGAGCCACTGTGTTCCTGGCAGACGACCGCCTGGGGCACAACTAATCGCCCAGGACGAAAATGCTGCAGTTCTTCTATTAGCCTCATTTTCCCTGGGTTCCAACCCCCTCACCACACTTTGTTCTCTGTTATAAAAAGTCTGGTTTGAAAGGAAATGCAAGATGATCTGTTAGGGTACAAACCTGCGGGCTTCTCAGATGGCCAGCCATCTGAATAAAGTGCCCATAAAGATTCAATCCCTGTCTCTGCGTATTGGGTCTGGTAGGTGACAAGCAGCCCTAACGCTGGTTTTTCCGGTTTCACCTGCGTGGCCAAACATTTGCTTTTCCGGCTCCACGTGAAGCGCCTTTCCTTCCCCATAGCAAACACTCTCCTCTTTTCTTTAGCTCAGGGTGGTCTATAAGCATCAACTGCCCACCTTGCCCTTGGTCCTCCTATTCCTATGGAACCCCTGTATGTATGAGTGTATATATTTAAATTTGGTTATTTTCTCCTGTTAATCTAACATCAATTTAATTCTTAGGCCAGCCAGATGAACCTAGAAGGGTAATTTTTTTTTCTCCCTGAATACCCCATACCACACAAGCCCCAGATGTCCCAAGCAGTGTGTCCTTAGGAATTCAAACCTCCTTGTTCTGATACCAGCTATGTTATTTTGAGACATCTTGCATCAGTAGGTTGAGGATAAGAACCTTTCACAACCTAAAGAGATCATATGCGCAAAAATGTTTTCCAGTACTGTCCTACGTCCTCTTAAGACTTAGCTCTAAGTCATAGAGAGTGCCAACAGAAGCAGCTGTGTCGCTGTTTGGCATGTTAATAGACACCTGTACCAAAAACAAAAACAAAAAACAAAACCTGGAGTGACATTATTACGTCTCATTCCATCTGCCTTTCATAACCCACTTTCCTTTTCTACGTTAAAGTGAGCCATTCGAGGCCTGTACTCAGAAGCTCTTCTGCTCTTACCTAGAGGCCACAGGTCACATCTGTTTGCTAAGTTAGAGCAATAACTAACTAGGATTGTGCAAAAATCACAGCGATGTCACAGCCCGAGATCAACAGGTTACCCTCATTTACATGCTCACAAACGCCGCAAATGCTCACGCCGAACAGAGTGACTGTGGACGTCGCAGGAGCGGAGGCGGACCCCCGAAGCTCCTTTCGTGTCTGCTGTGGCCAGGGCATTTTGGCAGGGCTCAGAGCAAGCACCGGCGCCTTCGTGCGCCATTCTGTGCCTTTGCAGTTCACATTCCAGCTGCAGTTACTAAAATAATTTTATTTGAACCAGCATAAGATACCAAACAGTTTTTTCTTAGGCATGAGGCTGTCATAAATGTCAAAACGATGCCTAGAAAATTCTCTCAGAAGCCTAAGATACATTTTTTTCTTCCTAGATTTGGAGCCCAGAGCTTCACGTGTGTATTTCATATGATATAATTTTCCTTTCTGACTTCTTCCCTGAAAGTTTGCCTTTAATGAACTTCTGTACAATTGCATGGTTCAGTATTACCCATGTGGCATGTGTCTGAAAAAATTACTACTGAGCTGTCACATGAGACGATGTTGTATTATTCAAGGCACCTCATTCAGGCAGCTTTTATAGTTGGAAAAAAAAGGAGAGAAAAGTAATGAAATACATAAGTAAAACAGAAACTTTTAATCTGTGCAAAAGCTAATTTGCTAATTTGATATACAGTAAATGTAATATGTTTTGATCCCATTGAAGCATATAATGCAGTGCCTTGTGAAATCTTATTTGCAAAATTAATTTAGATTGTCTTGGAAGAGGGCTGCTGAAGGACTATAAACAGGGGTAGCAACCATTGGCGAAACAGTATGGAGCGGTAGTCAGCCTGGCAGACTGGAGACGGCGGAAGGTTGAGGAAAGAGGAAGACAGAGAGGGCTTGCGACTTATCTAAATGTCACAAAGCTAGCGGTGAAGTGGGTTCTCAGCATTTCATTCTCCTACCTCCAACCACAACCACCATTATGTTTTGTTTTGTTTCTTGGAACGTAGAGAAGGGAAGCCCATTCTCTACCTTTTTGGCAGCCTGTGGTGAAAATCTCCCCCACACCCTCCAGCCACAGGATCTCAGCCCTACGCAGTGCCTCGTGTGAGGATTCGGGCTTACCCTTCCTCTGGTAGTCTTGCGGTCCTGCCAAAGTCTCCACCCTCAGTTGAAGATTTTTTTCTTAGGATTGTTAGTAACGAGGACACTGGTTTTACTCTTTAGTTTGACAAATATTTATGAGCACCTTCTACATGCTGTGTTGTAGACACGGTATAATTCTATGTTCTAGAGCTAGGTTTACAACTGTGGACACAACACTGTCCCTGCTTGCACGATTGTCCCTGTGCCCCAGTGCAGTGGGGACACAGGCATTTACAATATACAGTAGGCTCCCCGGCCAAAGACAAGCGTGTTTTCTCTAGCCAACAGTCTTGCAAATTCACGCTCTCAGCATCAAAGGTGAAAACAAAGAATTCAAGAGCCTTTTCTGTGACCCTGCCTCTGAGTCACACGGGGAACACAGGGTATTACTTAAGGCTACTGCTACCCTCGGTCGGGCAAACACAGTGCCACAGACGTGAATAATTTAGAGACATTCTACTTGGTAAGTGGAGATTTAGAAATTTGAAACATTTTCAAAGACACAGAAATTAATAAAAATATTTATTTCATAGCCCAAGAGGCGACCGCGACTCCCCTCTACGTGTTCTAAACTGGTAGTCGTACATGTGGCTGTTCGTCTCTCATAGGACAGCTGTGGCGTGGGCTCTATTTCCAGGCAGAAACACCAGAAATTCAAAACATCAGAAAAACATGAAAATTGAGAACATATTTGTATTGTTTAGTGTCATGAGAGAACAACTGTTTTAAGCACACTGCTCTCATCATTTCGTGGCCAGAGCAGGGCCTCCTGCGTTGTAAATACATAGCCCAAGAGACATGTTTCACCTTAGGCAAAATTCTGAACTAAAATACTAGGTCACATAGCTCATTCACCATAAGCCAGGTGCCCTCTGGGCAGGAATTTTACATGGGAAGAACTTATGTGCACCGTTTAAAATGTAGTTTATGGATTTTTACCCAGTTGATATATTCAGGTTCAGCTATGCTGCCATCTACATTTTAACATTTTGTGATCAGAACTAGTAAATCGTTCAAATAGCTAAGGTCAGTGTGTGAGTAACCATTAATTAAATAACTACTAAACCCATCACTTTCTCAGCAAGTGCTTAATGAGCATTAACTGAGTAGAGCTCAAAGAGCCTCAGGCACCAGGTGAAGGTCCCTTCTGCGACTTGTCTTCTGGTCCCGAACTGGTGTCCCAGAAGGTAGAAAGGCTTTCTTAAAACATCTGTGTAATGAGTGTATTCTTCAGCCTCGCACAGAAAACTCCTCAGCAGCTACTGAACCTCCAATACTATGACAGGGATCTCTTGAAGGAAGAAGCTCGAGTGGTCACAGCCTGAATCAGAGTCTCCATCAAAGCCTTTCTCCCTCTGGCATCATCTCTCCCAAACAACTCTTCTCCTGGGAACACAGCTCCAGAGAAACCTGAACCTGAATTAAGAGGCAGCTAGACGCAGAAAGCGGTGACCTGCTCTGCCCTGGACGAGGGCGCTGGGCAAGGAGGTGAGCTCGGAGCTCCTCCATTCCCCAACTCATCGATGAGGAATGACTTCCGCCTCCCTCTGGCTTTCTGTTTCTCACTGAAGGGGGTTGGAGGAGGGATCTGAAGACAAAGTCAAAAGGGGCGGGGCTTTCAGGATACAGTTTGGTGACTCTATAGGCAAGGATAAGAATAGGGAAGTGGGTGGGGAAACACTTTTCCGCTGGAGAAAGGTGAGAAACTCTTGTAGAAGCCACAGCCCAAGGACACAGGCCCACAAAAAGGCTAACTCACTAGACTATAGAATATGCCTTCTTTTCCATAAACCAAGTTGGGTCCAGTATAATAACAGTGGATTAAAGTGAGAAGAGCTGCCAAACACAGTCTCTCTGAGTAGATGTACTAGCTTCCCATGTGACAAAAGTGATGTCACATTTAATACAGGAATCAGGCATGGTTTGATACTAGCTCTGTTTCTCTGTGATGATTCTCTCAGCTCTGCCCTCCTTAGAATATTAGCTTCGTTCTCAGGCCAGCTCCCCTCAGAATGACAGTGCCTACTGTAGTTCCAGGATTCACATTCACATTATATGAGTATGTAGACCAGAAGAAGGGAGAGTGTCTCCTTTAGAAGAGCAAGGAATTTTCTTTCTAATAAGCCCCCAAAAAACATGACGTTTTACTCAAACAAATTGGGTTACATGCCCAATTCTTCTGCCCAGGGGAATACCATGCATTAATTGACTAAGTCTGGTCTTCTCGTGGTGAGAATTAGATCACCTTCATTGGGTCACAATGATCAAGGTCATTCTTAAAGCTAGACCAGGGTTCAATCGTGTACCAAGTACATGGTCCCCGAGAGAGAATCAAATGAAGATCCAGGTGCTACTCTGAAAGGCGGTGAATAGACCAAATGGGAGAAGGACAATCAACAGATGTCCACTGCACCCATAAAATGCACAATTTAATGATTTAAAAATTCTGCCACAGGCTTCACTAGATAGGGATAGATATCAGTTACTTTAGAGGAGCCCAACTTCAAAACAAATGGCTTCACAGAACTTTAAGAATCTCAGACTCAAATACTACACTCCACAACTACAGATGTATGTGTGAAGACTTACAGACCAATTAAGAGAATTATGGATTTCATTGTTGATATATAAGCACCTAAACATCCTCCGATAAACAGTACCAAAATAAGATTTCTACCATATGCAAGTCCCTTAGGAAAGACACATAAAGCCACTGTGTAGTCTCTCACTCCAAATAACACTCAGCAATGTTGGAGCAGATTAAGTATGGGTACCGCAGTTGCATAAAATAGGTATCTTACACATTTTAAAAGGCATATAATAGAAGTGTACAGGTTCCTTATACAAGAATTTGTTTATTTCCATAGGTCTGTTTAGACTGATTATATGGAGAAGTGAGGGGTGGTTCCCATAGGAGAGGACAGGAAGGGGAGAAAAACAGGAAATAATGCAGATGTTTTTCCATGTTTAAATGCGGGCAACCCCGAAACCGTTCACCCTTTCTGTATGAGTTAGTAAATGATTTTGGACATAGGGCAAAGTCTGGGATGGGGCTCAGAACAAGCCACCGGAGATGTGCTTCTGTGCTATGGGGATTGTTTTGAGTTAAAGGCAATTTTAGCTGCAGGCCCAGGAGAAAAAGTGCTGCCCCTCTCTTTAACTACCAAGAAAAACTTGAATTAGGGGCCTTGCCCATAATAAGAAATTATCAGAAATAATCTCTTTCTGTCCTAACTATATGGTAGAGCAAACTTTTATTTATTAAACATCTGCTCTTACCCTCCAGCAATGACCCATTGAAGCCCCCAAGATGCATTGACTCATCCTTAGCTCAGAATGTCTTACATACCTCAATCGTCCTTTCTATCACCGAACCTCTCGTGCATGTGGGGCCACTGGCTCCCTCCTATATGTGGGGTTCCTATATGTATGTATTAGATTTGTTCATTTTCTCTGGCTAACCCGCCTCATGTTTATTTGATTACTGGATCAGCCTAAAGAACCTTGAGGAAAGTTTTTTTCCTCCCCCACATCAACACGCAGCACAAGTGTTGGGCTGAACTCTCTGCATCAGAGAGCCTGGAGGTCTTTGCTCATGCCAAGCTCCGGAACATTTGCTCAGATTATTTCTGCTGCCCTGAAAGAAAGCCCCCAAGTTTACTACTGCACACCTCTCCTTCTTCCTATCAGCACATTTAAAAAGATTTGGCTCAGAAGTCCCCTTCCTTCAGGAGACTTCCCCAAGTCCCAGGATTTTTCAAATGCTCTCCTCCTTGTCCTTCCATCACAGCACTCGCCAGTGCCACGTTGTCTATTTACCTCTCCTTCCCCCTCTAGAGTCCTAGCTTCTCTATACTATTAAATCAGCAGCACTTGGCTCAATAAGTACTTGTTGAAGTGAATTGGCGCAATGAAATAACTTTAGCTTTCACGCCTGCTTTCTCGCGTGGGGCTTACTGGAATAACTGTGTTTGACAGGAAACAGTTACTGACTCAGAATTACTATAGCATTGTGGCCAATAATCCTTCTCTTTGTTTCCTTCCCTTTCTTCACCTTTACCTTCCTCCTCTTTTATTATACACGATGACCATCAGAAAATTCTAGGCATATCTCAGTACTGATATTTCAAGTGATTTGACCTTGGAATTTGAGATAAATTGCTGTATTTGGGGAGTCACATTCAATGTTGAAGTCTGAGGATTTCTGGTTGCAGTTTTTAGGTTGGCACCTAATCATGAATAGCTGTGCATTTTCTGAAGCACTTGAAATTTCTTAATGACTACAATGTTCACGTGCATTTGAATTGTAACTAGTGGCTAAGAGCCTAGTCCACTTTGGTTCAACTCCCATCTCTACCTCTTACCAGTTGTAGGACCTTGAGCAATTTACTTAACCTCTTGACGTTTCCTCATCTGTAATCGAGTTGTTTTGAAGACTTAATGAGAGACTAAACATAGAATGCTTGGAATGATTCTATGTACAACAAGTGCTCAATAAACATGAGCTTATAATTCTAATATAAAGTAAAATAATCAACTCCACACTGCAAAGTGTCATGATTTTGAAGTGATGCTTATGTTATATCGTTATTTGTGTTGACACCTAAGTCATTTGCATCTTCAAGGCTTTTTCATATTCAGGTCTTTTTCACCTTGTCCTTTCCTTCATACATGCACTTATTGGATGGTCGCTTAATTTCACTCATTTATTCTTTCATGGCCAGGCTGCAAGCAAAGTCTTCACTCTGTTTTCTATGTTAAAGTGTAACCTCTCTCCACCTCTGCTCTCATTGGTACCCTGAAGGCTCTTTGTCACTAGTGGTTTCCTGGCTCCCACCAAAACAGAAATAAAGAGTCAAAGAAGCCCCTAGTCAGCAAGTGAGGCAGAAATCCTTGGAGACATTCCACCAAAGTTGGGTGCATACTGGCTCATTTAGTCCATAAACCGCCCAATGAACCGTTATCATCGCCATGTAACAAATGATGAAGCCGAAGTAAGGAGGGATTAGGTACCTTGACTGAAGTAAAAACAGGAAGCAGAAGAGTTAGAAATCAATTCCAGATGATCTGGCTCCTGAGTCATACAAAACTCATCTTGTCCCTGTCCTGGAACTACTCATGTCCAGTTCAAGTCACTGGCAGAAAAAATATAACATGTGTAAGTGTTAAAATACAGATGAAAAAGAGTGTTGTGGGAGCAGAGAGAAAGGAATAGCTAACAGGCCGAAGGGCAAGGGCATCCAGTCCCAGTTTAGTTATTTAAATTTAGCTATTTATTTTACTCATTTAGTTTTGTTTTTTGTTTGTTTCTTTGTTGTTTTTTGAGAGAGGGGGAAGGGAAGGGGAGTGGGAGGAGAAACATCTATGTGAGAGAGAAGCATTGATCAATTCTCTCCTATGCACCCTAACTGGGGACTGAACCCACAACCAAGACACGTGCCCTGACCAGGAATCCATCCAGCAAACTTTCACTTTGCAAGACAATGCCCAACCAGCTGAGCCACACCGGTCAGGGCTCCTGTCCCAGTTTAAAGGATGACTGGGTTTTCCAGGTAGAGAGGGAGCGAGGACATTGAGGTGCAGAAGAAGCATGGGCAAAGACTTGCAGGGGTGTAAGTGCCTGGCTCTGTTTGAGGAATGCCAGGAGACTTACTGGGATAAATACACAAGAGACATTGGAAGATGATGCAAGGGACAATGCTGAAGTGACAAATTGTCTTAAAACATCTAAACATCATACTGAGGGTTTCAAATTTTATCCTGTAGGAAATGTTAGCACAGTGGGAGTTTTTAAGAATGAGAGAAGGATAATCAGATTTGTATTTCTTCAAGAATATTCTGGCACTTTAGAATAGTAAGGTATAGACCATGGGTAAGTATGGAAATTTGAGGTTATTGAAGACATCTAAATGAGAGATGATGAGGGTGTGATTTAGGGTAGCAGACAATGGGTTTTACATGTTATGTCATTGATTAGGACTTCTAATGCTAACACACCCATTTAAATTTTGATTCTGTCCTATGATGTCAACTATGTGTTATCTGTATGCCTCTGATGATTTCACCTAGATCAGTACTTATAATATTTAACAAAAGGGACAAGGTGATTTTTTTGGTAGAAATTATCTTCAAATTTAACATCAAACTTTCTTCTCTATACTGTGATGCTTTAGAATAAGAACACAGGGTTGATCTATTTTAAAGTTTCTAATCTCTCCTGAGAGGTAGCGCCTGATAGAGTCTCCAACCGTATGGGCATGCCCAGTTTTTCTCTGAAATGTCTGTCTGTCTAATCTTTTTTCCTGCAGCCAAATATAAGAGTTGGGTTATACCCAAAGCTCCACCACTTGCTTTAGGATTGTTAAAACATTACTCCCGTGGACGGCAATGATGAACAAACCTAAACATACTTCCAGCATTCTGACAAACATTATATCTGAACCTCGGGTCCTATCCTTAGATAACGCAATTAAGTGCCGTCTCGTTATCACCTCACTATTCTGAGCTTTAAACACTTCTGAGCCATGTTAATTTGAAGATCATTTTGTCTAGTGGGCAATTCAAAAGTAAAATGGTAATAAGTAAATGATAAGTTTATTTTGTCACTTAAAAAATCATACAATTAATTAGACCCTGGGACTGCAAGTGACAAAAACTCAGCATGAACTAGCTAGCTTAAGTCATAAGGGGGACGGCTTATATAACCTGGAAGGGCAAGGATAAAACTTAGAATGACCATGGTAACTGGGTACGCAAAGAACAGGAAACTGATGAAAGCTCTGACTCTTATTTCACCAAACACTTCTTTTGGGCTAGAATCAGGAAAAGATTAACATTTGTGTTGAGAATCGACTTAATATAACTTCCAATCTCCTTATCTACGACTTAAGTAAAATTTTTTAATGCACTCATTTGTGAACACAAGATTTTAGAAGTAAAGTTGTTTTTATATAAGAATGAAGTATGTTGTTTCAGAATGTCACCACCTCATAAAGAAGCAAATATGGCAAAGAAACATTTAGACTATAAATACTGAGAGT